>JBBPLO010000071.1:0-39220 GCA_038089835.1 Retiboletus flavoniger
ACATTAACTTTGAGGCCCAAACCCTTTCTAGCCTTTGCAGCCTTGACCGCAGTTGCCTCTGTAACTGTGGTGTCAACACCACAATATTCGGGGAGGGCATGCGAGTAGCATGTGAAAAACTCGGTGAGTGTCACATCCTCACTGTATTTGATGGGCGCAGTCACAATAGCACCCTCTTGATTCCAGTGGAAGATGTGTGCAGTATCCTGGACAATGAGGACAGAGAAAGCATGGGTATGATACTGAGAAGTGAGCTGTGTGGAGACATAAGCTGTGATTTGGCCAAGGGTGTCTTTTGCCAAGTGAGTGGTGCAAATGAAGCATGGTTTACTATCCAGCTCCTCCAATAGGTACACATCATTGAATATATCTGACAATGCTTCCCATTTAAACTTGACAGTGATCTCGACTATGGAGATTTTTATTCCAATGGTGTGATCGTCAGAATAAATGCAAACATCAGGTTTGATCTGATAGAAAAATGCCTTACTAGCAGCAATATCTTTATCAGGGCTATCATGGGAATCAACCAGTCTTAAGTAATCTGCAAAAGGCTGCATCTCTTCAATCTATTGAAAAAGACAATATCAGTGCTTGCAATTGTATACCCCATCTACTCTTTTGACATACAAATGGCTGGTAGGCTTCAAGCTCTAACCTTGCTGTCAGAGTGCACCAGAAAGCATCCTTTGCAGGAAAGTTGACATTTGAGTATACAGGCAACTTGTCCTTAGGGAAAAACTCATCCAAGAACATATGGGCAGGCATTGGTCCAATGACAAACCCTTCCATCTCATCACCCAACATATTCAAATGAGAGTGGCGATAGTGGGATAACATCAAAAACCGATACATGCTGGATGGACCAGCCTTTATGGGGGTATTTGTCTCAGCAGGGCCAGCAGGAGGTTGAGTAGAAACAGTGTAGAGATCCATAGGTCTCTATGGTCATATATCACTATTTCAACAGGTTTTACCATCACTGCATTATCATCCCCGTTGTTCACTCCACCCGCCATCCAATCTGGAGCTGGTCCCTTCCACCTCCAGTCCCATCCGTCAAAGTCCAGTAGTCCAAGTAAGTCCGCCCAGTTGCATACTAGACCAGTTTGACTTGGTCTTTGTTGTTCATCACCCCCACTTTACCAGTCTTCCAAAGACCTTTCTATATGACTATACATACCATTTATATCACTCCACAAGTAGATACATTTTCGTATTAGTTTATCCAGACTTGTCTGGACTATAAGTACTTTGTACTTAGGATTTTACAATCCAGTTTCCTTTACGTTGGATTCTCACCACATCGCCATATCCATCCAAAACATCTCTGGCCTGTCATCATCATCATACATCACATCCCCCATGCTTCCCACTCGTCATCTTCTCTACTCCAGACTTCCAGTCTTCTTCCAGACTACCTCTGGACTGTTTTCCTTTGGGCAACACCCACTTGGGCAGGTTTCTCTGCACTTCTCTTTGTAGTTGGACCCCTTTGGGACGATACTCATCTCCTTCAACCTACCTGCAGATTCAGGACTACTCTCTGCTGGTCCTCCAAGTCAAGTTCACTGTTTTACAACAGGGGTCACCACATGTTGAGATGTGCCAGAAAGGGAATCCACTACAGCCTGAAGATCATCTGGAGCTGTCATGGTCACTGAAGTGTGGGCAGCCTGAGTGGTGGTAGTGGTGGGTGTAGCTTGCAAGCCACTTTACAAGTCTGACAGAACGTTTGAGATTTTACTGCGACCTGTGGGAGTTGGTACTATGCCATTTATGATCCAAGTTGACAGTTCAACTCCACATTGGCCAAATTATCATTATACTCATTCCAAATGAGTCCAACATCACCGAAGTGAATGTAGATAATTCTTCCAGCTATTTTCAACCTACATAAGGGATGCATAGTGCAGATTGAATGGATTGCCACACAGGGGCATCTAGGGTCAGCAACCCCTGATTAGTACATATCCTTGATCATTAGTGCCTTGGTCTCGGTTGTCAGCCAAATGTTCTTATCACCGGTGTGTTGGTACATGTGTAGTTAATGATTGACCTGTCATGTTGCAGATGGCCTGATGTGCATGGTGTGACATACTCGTTGAGATGACAGCCCATGGTATACCATTGGCAGTGAAGAGGGGAAACTGGCCACAGTAGACTGCAGACAGTTTGGAGACATTCCCCAGTGTTCAAAACTGGGAGAGAGTAAGGGCAATGAGGGAATGTGCAATGGTCCATCAGCAATTGGAAAAGTCTGCAGAAAGTCTGCAGAAAGTCTGCACACAGAATATAAAAGGATTAGCATAGTTTTCATGCTGTCAGACACTCTTTAGGATCACTTAGATGCTCCTGGGCCAATCAGAGGCCTTCTTCAGTTGCATCACTTCGCTCCCTGGTGTCGAACACCAGGAAGTGTCCCCTCCTCACTACCATGGTATATCACGGATAGTGTCTCTTTCATTTGCCATGGGCTTGTCTTGGTGACAATCACCCTTAGGTCCTGCCCTCTGGTCACAAACTCTGTATCATGTCTTCAGACTACTATCCACAGCTTCCATTTTCCCTCCACAGTGTCCCTTAGCACAGTCCATGCTCTTGCCTTGCCCACAACAAATCAAGTCTACCTGTTTTTCGAATACATATCCTCTGCCACCAGTTGAGACTGGTATTAGCCTTGGCCAATGCTCATTGTTGCTTGGTCGTGTGTCCACCTGATGATCGGACTTGAAGTTCCTTTTATTACTCTCACTCCCCAGTGTCGAATACCGGGGAGTATCTCCCAACTGACTGCAGTTTACTAAGGTTAGCTTCCCTGCTCATTGCCCATGGTATACCATGGGCAGTGTCTCTGGTCCATCATTGTTCTTTCCCACTCACCAGTGTTGAGCATGACCTCACTCCCCATGACCATCAGATTCAAGTTTCCCCTTATCACATCTCTCATTTGCTGTAGTGTCCTCTAATGATAATTATCATCATTCTTTCCAATTCACCAGTGTTGAACACTGGGGAGTGTCTGTTCCTGTGGTGTACTGCAGCCACTTCATGAGTGACAATCATTGTCACCTCAGTCTCCAGTGGCTTCATTCTAACAGTGTCATCTCAAATTGCACACAATGTTTTGGACCCCATTTACCCGAAATTCCTTTTGTTAATTCTTCTTGCTTCATGTATGTATGTACATACTTTTACTGCTGTGCATAATGCCAACCTACAATGTTGTACCATAAAAAGTTCTCATCAGATATCTGTTCCCGAAGCTTCTGGAGTTGCCTCTCGAGCCAATCATCTGGGGATGTATATATCCTCATCCACAAATGGCTGGGTGTCAATGAGCTCCAGCTCCCTCCTCCACTGCATAACATTTGTAAAACATACCTTGTGGATGTCATCCTCTAGTGTGCTTTTGTCAGAACTCATACCATCCATCCCAACCACTCGAAGATGTCAGTCATCCACACCCAAGTCTTTGCATCTTCAGCATTGGTTTCCTGCTTTGCTTCTGTGGTTGACTTGGCAGTCTTGAGACAGTGGTTATATTTCTGTCCCCAAGACATCAGCCACTGTGTTTGACAAGACACATGCCTTACGTGTGCTTGCCCCTCTGTGCTCTGATTCTCTTCAATCTCTTTTCATTATCCTCAATTCTACACTCTTTAACTTTGTTGGGATCTTCTATTTTTCCCATTCCTGTCATTTACAGTTGTGATTTGGTCCACAGTGCCTTGATCCAACTGAACTTCTTACCGACACCAGTCTTCTATTATTCCCTCAACTCTGGCAGGAATGGTGGTGATTGTTTGTTGATGTTCGCCAAAAGGTTTTCCAACAGCAAATGAGAGAGACACTACCCCTAGTGTTACGCTGGGCTAGGGGAATATCAGCAGGGTCTCAAAGTGAGTTGCAGTAAGGCGAAGGACAAAGGAGGAGATGCAAGTAGTATGCTAACAGAGGACTTCGACAGACTGGGGCTCAGAGGAATTCTCTAGCCTGAAGGATTCTCTAATGAAGAGGGTGCAGAGGACAAGTCCAAGGGGGTTCCAAGGATGAGGACAAAGAAAAGACTCAAGGGGGAAGGCCCTTAGTCTTAGATGGCCTTTGTCTTAGGTGGAGCGAAGTGGAGCTGAGCAACTTGTAGAATTGAAAAGACTAAGCTTAGAGTTACATGAAGCGGGGGAACTGCTATAAGTACTACTGCCAAGAAGGATGATGTAAGGTTTATGTAAGGGGACACATCAGCATCAGAGATTAGGCCTGAGTCAGAGATAAGGGATCTGAGTCAGGACAAGTCATATCTAATAATACAATGGTTCCGAGGAATGCCAGTCATTGGTGAAATGCAGGAGGAACTGGGGAAGCAGTACACGAGGCAGTAACAGCATACCTGATGTCTGAAGGTGATGAGGACAGAAGAAGACTTAGCTAAGTAGAAAGAAAGAAAGAAAGAAATAGGGTCTAGCCCATGATCATAATATTACCCCCATACTAGGCAGGGAGTCCCTGACGACCCTTCTACCTTAAAGATCAATGAAGGTGGCTCCTGGGGATCCGGTGATGTTAGTGTAAGCTTGTTCATCAAGGATGTCATCACAGTCATTGTCGCCATAGTCATGGGCAATGGTGGGAGAGTTCCCTCGGTGAGGGTAGTGGTTGCAGCAGTGGCATGGAGGTGGAACTGGGCGAGGCATCGCTGGTTGTGTTCATCAGTTGTGGTGTAATGTAGGAGACCATGATCTGTGAGAGGAGCTGGATGACGACGAGAAAGGGGGGGTTCGGTAGAACATCAAAGGGGACAGAGGTTTTGGGGGTGCCCAGGCATGAACTGAAGATAGAGGGGACACTGGTAGATGTGGCAGTTGGCCTGAAAGTGGCCAAGACAGTGACAGGAGAAACACGCTTCAGGATAGTGAGAATGTCTTGGATTCAGGGGGGTGGAGCTGTCATTGCCAGTCCAGAAGCTTTCTGCTCAGGCTAAGAAGTCTAGTTTGGTGGGGTCTAAAGGGGAAGAAGACGCGGATGGGGTGGTGGCAGCATGGGCAGCACGGCGGGTCTCAAACTTCCATTGGTATTGGTCGAGATCTTGGAAGAATTCTAAGGCTCTGAGTTGGTAGCCGAGAAAGAGGAGTATCACTTGCAGGTCTCGGTGGACTTGGGAGACTACTGTGCTGTAGCAGGCAAGCTTAGCATGGGAGGGCTGGGAAGGTAGGAGGCCGAGGCAGGCAACCTGAAGATAGGCCTTGGAAAGGAGCTCAATGGGCAAGCCATCCTGGACAAAGGATTGGAGGGGAATCATAATGTGGGAGTCCATAAGGGCGGATGCGAGTTGTTGGAGGTCCTCTCTGGAAGGGTAGTTTTCGCACATACAATGTGCATTGATAGGAACATCAATGCTGAGGATGGGAGCAGGGACAATGGTTGTGAGGGAGATAGGGGGGAGTTCAGGAGACAGAATGCGATTGCCCCAGCGAGGAGCAGAGGGCAAGGCAGGGTTTCCCCATCTGGGGGAAGGGATGTGAGAGGGAGACAAGAAGGGATCATAGACCGTGGATGAGTGTAAAACTATAGTAGGAAAATCTATTGGTATGTCCTTGGCAGACATGACATTGTCAGCAAGGGGAGAAGAGATAGGAGGGGAGGAACGCAACGAGGACACTGTAGAGATAGAGAGAGAGACAGGAGAGACAACGTTGTTTTGAGACATGACAGTTTTTGATGTTTTTGTTCTTTGGTACAGTAGGTGAGAGAAGGAAATAGAGAGGGGAAATCTAAGTAGGAAAGGCACAGGGGTTTGCCTTTTATAAGCAGCAAGGGTGGTCCATGCATGCTTGAGTTCCTTTTCAGGAAGCCAGGAGTCATCATTGGTGGAATACCCTTTCCACTTGACCAGATAGTGGCGCTTATCCGAAGCTCCACGATGACAAATGATCTTTTCTACTTCATACTCCGCTTGCCTGCCAATGAGATCCAGCGGGTTCTTTTTGAAATGGGGGCCATATATAGTGTTTTGGCAATAGGGCAATAAGAGAGAAGCATGGAATGTGGGGTGGATTTTCCATGTTTTCAGGAGAATTAAGCGATAAGAAACTGCAGAGAGGACATCAGAGATAACAAAAGATCCCTCTTGTCTGGGGGAGAATTTAGGGTAGTGAGTTCTCAGCAGAGATTACGTGCTTCTAGCCAAACCTTGTCTCCCTTTTTGAACGGTTTAAAGGGGTGGCAGTTCCTTGCAGCCATAACCTGGCGGGTGAGTTTGTGAGATGCGAGAGCTTTGTTCCTGGCAGAGGAAAGCTCTTTGAGTCTGATCTCGACTGCAGGGACAGTCGAGATGGGTACTACAGTAGGAAGAGGGTTAGGTTCATAACCCATGAGAAGGAAGAATGGGAATTGGTTAGTAATGAAGTGAGGCCAGTGGTTGTGAGTGAACACTGCTTGAGGAATGTGGTCTGCCCAGGAGGCAGGGGAATCTCCACAGAAGATTCGGAGGTATGTTTCAATCTCTTGATTTACCCTTTCAGTTTCTCCATCTGTCTGCAGGTGAAAGGCAGTGGACAAGGTGAGTTTGTAGTTGAGGATTTGGCTGAGTTCTTTGGAGAAGGCAGAGGCGAACTGGGGTCTGCGATTGGAAATGATTTTGTCTGGGAGACTGAACCTGGAGTAAACTCTATGGGCAAAGAGGGTGGCCATTCCAGCTGCAGTGATGGTTTTTTTTGTGGGGCAGAGAATCACCCCCTTCATAAGGCTGTGGTCAACCATGATCAGGAGACTATCAAATCCCCTGGAGGGGGGTAGATCCATGATCAGATCGCAGGAGATCTGTTGGAAGGGGTGGGTGCAGGAGGAGCAGATAGGGAGGAGTGGAGGTGTCATAGGACAGGTGTTAGTTTTGTTTTGCTGGCATGTGGTACAGCTGTTGATGTAGTTTTTGATATAGGTGGCCATGGTGGGCCACCAATACTTGGCAGAGGTGAGTTGGCGGGTTTTGAGATAGCCGGGATGGCTGGCAGATGGATGGTCGTGATGTTTCTGCAGAATTGTTTGGCGAGCAGCTGGTGGGCATAGACGCGGCCGTTGTAAATGAGGATGCTGTCAACAGATTGCCATGGGGAGAGATGGGAATGGAAGGAGGCAGGAAGTTTTGTGGAGATGGCCTGGAGGGCTGCGAGGGCCGTGGAGTCAGTTTTGCAGCTGTTGGCAATGTGGTCGGTAAGGAGGGTGTCGATGGAGGAGATGAAGAGGTTGGTGGGGAGTAGGCTGACATCCGAGCTGTCAGAGTCCTTGGTTTCATGGTCAGCTTGGTGGGAGAGGGTGTCAGGCCCGGTGAGTTGAGCTGTGGGAGTATAGGAGAATTTCAGATCAAAATCCGCAAGGTTGAGGAGCCAGCGAGCTTGGTGGCAGTTAAGATCTTGGGGTTTGCAGAAATAGGTGAGGTTTTTGTGGTCAGTGAAGATCTGGACAGGAAATGGGGAGCTGCAGAGATAGTGTTTCCATGCTTGGAGGGTGCAGATGATGGCCAGGAGTTCTTGGTCATGGATGTCATAGTTTTATTTGGCAGGGGAGAACAATTGGGAGATGTATGAACAGGGTTTCCATTCCCTGTTTGGGTCAAGCTGTTGGAGGATACCACCAGTAGCAAACTTGGAGGCATCGGTAGCAATGGCAAATTGTGCGGAGGTGTCAGGGAGTTGAAGGACAGGTCAGGTGAGGAAGCATTGCTTCAGGGTTTCGAATGCCATTTGGCAGTCCAAGGACCAGTCCCAGGTTTGGGCCTTCTTGGTGAGGTTGATGAGGGGGTGTGCAATGGTGGAGTAGTTGGTGATAAAGTGCCTGTAGAAGTTAGCAAATCCAAGGAAGGATCAGACTTGTTTCACAGTGGTAGGAGAAGGCCATTTGGAGATGCCTTCGAGTTTGACGGGATCCATGGCGACGTGGCATGGGTGGACAATCATTCTGAGGTATTCGACTTCCTTGGTGGCAAACTTACACTTTTCAAGTTTGAGATGGAGATCAAGTTCCATCATTCATTGGAGTACCTGTTTGGTACATTTGGTATGGAACATGTTGTCAGGGGAGAAGATCAGTAGGTCATCCATGTAGATGACTAACCATCCTTCGGTGATCATGTCACAGAAGAAGTCATTCATAAACCATTGGAACATGGCCAGGGAGTTTGTGAGTCTGAAGAACATCACGTTTGGTTGGAAGAGCCCATGGTGGGTGATGAAGGCGGCTTTCCAACAGTCTTCAGGTTTGATTTGGACATTGTTGTATCCCCAGCGAACATTGAATTTGGTAAATTGCTTGGCATCTCAGAGTTTGTCGATAAGCTCCAAGATAAAGGGTAGAGGGTGAGCATCCCTGATGGTTGCTTTGTTGAGTTTTCAGTAGTCCTGACAGGGTCGGAGTCTGCCATCTTTCTTATGGATGAAGAAGAATAGGGATGCTTGTGGGGAGTTAGACGGGGAGATTTTCCCAGCTGCTAGGTTTTCATCGATGAATTTATCTGCTGCTTCAGTTTTGGTAGGGGAGAGGGGGTATACTTTCCCAATAGACAGTTTGAACTCAGGTTTGAGTTTGATTTCATGGTTGTAAGGTTGGGTTGGTGGAAGGTGGTCTGCCATGTCTTTGGAGAAGACTGAGGCAAATTGTTCGTATTCCAGGGGAAGGGTTACTTTCAGGGCGCAGAGAGCTTCAGTCTTGGCTAGTTCAGTGGCTTGGGTGATCTTGGTGATCTGGATGGTGCAGAGGAAGTGAGATCTGCATTGGATGATACAGAACACAGAATGGTTACGGACAGCCGTGTTCATGAAGACATCCTTGGTTGTCCAGTCGTTGTAGTTTCATAGGTGGTCTTGGGAGATAGTGTGGATGGGGATAGAGCCCGGCTCATGGATTGGGAAGGTGTAGACTTTGTTGTGTCAGGCAAGATCCTTCTTGTGTTCTTGGTGAAGGAGTTTCGACTGGTCTAGGGATTCGTCAAGGGAGAGGGTTCTGTTGACCCAATCGATGTGAGGATTGGCAGTGCGGAGCCAGGGGAGTCCTAGGATGATGTTATCTCATCCCAAGTGCATCACATGGAGGAGGACCTTCTGAGCTAGGCCTCTGATGTCAAGGAAGAGGGAACAGGTGTGGGTAATCTTCCCTTTTTGGTTGAGGGAGCTGTCTGCATTTTTGGCAAGGATCGGGGTCGAGAGTTTGACAAGGGGAAGTTTATGTTTTGAGATGAAGTCTCAGTCTATACAGGAGATATTAGCCCCGCTATTGATGAGGGCTTTAGTGTTGACAGTTTTCATTGTGTATGAGGGGTGGATGACTTGGACAGGGATTTGCATTGATTTAGTCACCGCTTTTACAAGCACAGAAGCTATGGTGGAAGGTGCTAATGTCAAGGTAGGCTTCCTTTCTAAAACATCCTGGAGGAAAATGGTTTTCGCCAATTCCTCATCTTCATCATCATCCTCAATATCTTGTAGACGAGGGATTTCTTCTTCAGCAATTTCAGCCACCTTCTTGGTAGGTGGGTGCGGGGTACCTGTGGGACACTGTTGGGAAAAGTTGGGACACCTGAGGGATGGGTGTCCAGGTTGGTGGCATCAGAAGCAGAGGTTTTTCTCAATGCAACATTTTTGTTCTTCAGGAGTTAACTTCCCAGTGGTGCAGACGACGTCTACGTCCATGGTGTTAGGGTCTTTTCGTGGGGTGAACAACGTGGAGGGCATGGTTTGGGTCGAGGGGTAGGTGTGATTAGTGATTTCACACGATCAGTCCCACATAGTCTGGAAGTGGATTGCTTTCTTGTACCAATCATTGATGGTTGTGGGCGGGGTTTCCATAGAGTAGACTTTCATCATGAGGGTGTGGGAAAGGCCAGCAGAGAAGTATGCAATAAGGACGTAGTCATCTACAATTTTTGAGATGACCACATAGTTACAGAAGTCAGCAATGTATTTGAGAAGAGGGGGGTCGAAGACTCCTTTCTTCTTGGTCATTTGGGTGGTGGTAAGCCAGGCGATGGCATTACCAATCGAGTCTTGGTGTTTGAATGAGATTTCAAACTCCTTAATGAAGTTGGTGAGGGTTCCGAGGGTGATGGTTCTGGTAACCATGCATTTTTGTCTAAAGGTGGCAGCCCAAGTGGCAGCAGAACCTTTAGTCATATGGGAGAGGGCGAAAGTGATGTGCTTGGCATCAGAGTTGTAGACATCCTCGTTAATGAGGAGGTAGAACCAGACAGTGTTGAGCCACTGTTCCGAGTGATCGTAGGACCCATCAAAGGGTGTAGGGGCTCCAAGACAGAGTTCCTTTCCAGAGGACATAGTGGTTTGGGGCAGAGGCATAGGAACTCATGGAAGGCTGAGTCCAGTCAAAAGGTTGTGAGCAAGGAGGAGGGTATCTTCCTGCTCTTCTCTGGTCATGGGGTTGATCTCGAGATTGGAGTGATCAAGAGAGGACAGGAACGAGGGGTCTGGAGATGAGGGTTGTTCAACAGGGGCATCGCGAGGTCGGAACCAGTGGGTAGGGGTTGTGGGATCAATGGTGGCGTGTTGTCCAGGGAATCACCCTGTATGGACAGTGTGTGGGGAAGGGGTGTGCAGTTGTCCAGGGAATCACCCCATGCAGACTGAAGGCAGGAGTGGGATGAAGGAGGATCAACCTAGTAGTCACCTGTAGGGAGAAGCTTCGTCTTTTGTTATGCTGGGCTAGGGGAATACCAGCAGGGTCTCAAAGTGAGTTGCAGTAAGGTGAAGGACAAAGGAGGAGATGCAAGTAGTATGCCAACAGAGGACTTCGACAGATGGGGCTCAGAGGGATTCTCTAGCCTGAAGGGTTCCCTAACAAAGAGGGCACAGAGGACAAGTCCAAGGGGGTTCCAAGGACGAGGACAAAGAGAAGACTCAAGGGGAAAGGCCCTTAGTCTTAGATGGCCTTTGTCTTAGGCGGAGCGAAGTGGGGCTGAGCAACTTGTAGAATTGAAAAGACTAAGCTTAGAGTTACATGAAGCAGGGGAACCGCTATAAGTACTACTGCCAAGAAGGATGATGTAAGGTTTACATAAGGGGATGCATCAGCATCAGAGATAAGGCCTGAGTCAGAGATAAGGGATCTGAGTCAGGACGAGTCATATCTAATAATACAATGGTTCCGAGGAATGCCAGTCATCAGCGAAATGTGGGAGGAACTAGGGAAGCAGTACACGAGGCAGTAACAGCATACCTGATGTGTGAAGGTGATGAGGACAGAAGGAGACTTAGCTAAATAGAAAGAAAGAAAGAAAGAAATAGGATCTAGCCCATGATCATAACACCTAGTATACCACAGGTAGTAAGGAGGGGAAACTGATGGCAGTAAACCAGCATATGGTTGGGAGACACTTCCCAGTGTTCAACACTGAGGAGTGAGGGCAATAAAGGAAAACTTGAAGATGGTTGGATGTACTTAGTCATGTTAGATATGTGGGTGGGCAACCAAGCAACAATATGTGCATTAACCAAGGTCACAAGGGTTCAGAACCACCTCTTGACAGATGAAAAAGGAATAGCTCAGTTTGGGCTCACTTAGCTTACAATCGCAAAGTGATGAGTTACTCATGAGGTTTGCAGATAAGTTTGCTTCCCTCCCCAGTGTCAAAAATTAGGGAGGGTCCTCACTGCCAGTGGGACTTAATGTCATCCAGGTGACCTGTTTATCGGCAATGATCATCATTGCTGTTTCTCACTCACCAGTGTTGAACACCGGTGAGTGTCTTCTACTCTACCATATTTAGCTGTATGGATCATTCCCACCACCTCCACTGTAGGTCTCTGTTATTCGTTTCAGCACTGTCTGAAAAACTGATGTCATGGGGATAGCTGAGATCACCAGTATTTACACTGATGAGCTTCCACTCTCATCTCACCAACTTCTTCCTTCACACTGATGACTACTCCACTAATGACTACCCCGCTGTTCCATCATCCCAATACCTCATCATCTCCTCCACTATGCCCTCATCATTGCAAGTTGGTCCCATGTCCACCTGCCTACCTAAAGTGTTCTGAGCAGCTACACCCAACCATTGGTCAAGTTTCCCCTCATTCCCCCCACTCCCCAGTGTTGAACATTGGAGAGTATCTCCCAACTATCTGCAGTTTACCACAATCAGCTTTCCCTGCTCATTTCCCATGGTATACTATGGGTGGTGACTCTCTTGTTCGTCGTTGCTCTTTCCCACCCACTGGCACTGAACACTGGGCAGTATCTTCTCCTCTGCTAACTGCCCACACTCACAGATTCAAGTTCCCCCCTTTCATGTCTCTCATTTGCTGTAGTATCCTCTGATGATGATATTGTCACTCTTTCCAACTCGCTAACATTGAACACTTTTGCCAAGGTGTGGAGAAGGCACAATGACAACTGTCAGCAACAAAAGAATGATCTTGAAGGTGATCAAGATGTCTCTATTGTCCACCCATGGGGCGATAGCTGACCATTGTTTGACAATATTTTGTACTCTTAATGTGGGTGTCTGTTAGATGCAACATATTAGCCATCTCTATTACCTACAGCTGGCCAGATCAAACAAAAAAGGTAGGCCTGTTGCCCACAGGTGGAGGTCCACATCACTGTAGAAAATGAGGTGTAAAAGTTCCACAAGTCATGAATTCCATTAACATGTGTGCCACAGACTTCATCCATACCCTTCTCCATCCACCTGTTAACAAACCTCTTTAAGCATTGTTCCATATCCACCACTTCCACTCCTACTCTCACTCATTCCCTCTCTTGCTATGGCACAAGTTGTTGACATGATGCATGCCTCTCCCCAGCTTCTTCCTCTCCTTGAGGACATCTTCCAGGAGATCAGCCTTCCTTTATTCAATGAGAGTTATGACTGCATCAATCTAACCTTGTATTACATCCCTTGGCTGATCCAAACACGTCTATACTATCCTGACACTAGAGAAGTCATCTTCTGCAGTGCAGAAGGAGAAACAATTCTTGCCAAGATGCCTTCTGTTCTTTATTCTCCTAACACCCCAGCATATCATCCCTCTTTACTCAATAATACCACTTGTATCATGGATCTGATCTGCATTCAGCTGATCAAGACTGGTACCTGGGTTACCATCAACATTTTCGCATTTTGAGATGAGCCCACCTCATCTATTTATGAAAGAGCTGGTTATGCATTTCCATCTGCTACTTACGCCTCCACTCCCAACTGTGCTGTCCATGATCAAGGCTACAAGATCTTCTGGCATGACCATCTGGTTTCACACCATCACATCCCCATCAGATCTTTGTCTCATCATGTAAAGACCATGGTTGACTCTTTCACTCCCAACTTCCTGGTTGATCCCACTAATATTGACACTGGCGATGACAATTTTGTTGGGGATGTCATATGTCAGCACGAGTGGAATAGGCAGATGGATAGGCTGTGGAGAGTGAAATGGAACCGTGAACACTCTCTCTATAGCCCTTTCATTCACTCACTAATGGAGGAACAACTTATAGACTATGGATGACAGCAAGCCAAGAATCAGAGATTGCTTGCTAGAGTCGAGCAGATGTTTGGTGCTTTGGTTATATTGGACTGAGATTTATTTCTACAATATTGTCCACTGTGTATGACTTAGTTTTGTACTATATCCACATGACTGTGTAGGCCTACATTATGTCTATGTCACCAACACCCTCCTCCTTCCCTTAGACGCATCATCCTGTATCCCCATCTTTTATTTCCTCCTTGTCCCATGCAATCCATGCACTCACCCATGTTCTCCTTCATGTGTGCACCCTCTCAGTATTTCTGCCTTTGCAGCAGTTTCCAGACTGAACTTGGAATAAACAAATTTTTTATTTTATTCTAAATTCATCAAAGTCATGTCACAGGAGATGCCATCAAAAAGGCAAAGGTGGGATTGGTACAAGATTACTGCCAGCTACTAGTAGGTATTGAACTCAAACCAATGGCAACTGCTAATCAGAACATGGAATGCCATCTGTGTGATTTGGAACTTGTGTCCAATATTGCGTCAGATTGAGACTTGCATCAATGATCATTGCATGTAGGGAGATTCATGCACAAAGAAATTAAAGAGTAAAGTAGTACAGAGAAATCAAGCAACTTATTCACCAGTGCCTGAGCAGGTGACATCACTACCCTAGTCATCCTCCTCCCTCCCAGTCACCCATTGCCACATCTTGGAATCTTGATGAGTTTCATACAGGATCATTACTGCCATCCGGTTTAGTAGCAGTGACAAAGCCAGATAGTACAGTGGCTTTTCTGCCTGAGCATTCTTCCACACATGGACAATTTTTAATATTTCAAAGATACTGGGTTCACTTCCTGCTCGTTGTTGATAGATACAAGCTCCTAGTCTAGCACACTGTTATCTGCATGCTCGAGCAAAAAGAGATGAAGAATTGCACCTTCCATGACCTGGCCTGTCCTTGTTGATGTGTTATTTTCTCCCAACTATTGTCATCATACCCTGTACTTATCTTAGACATATGAGCCTCAGTACTACTATTGGCTTCCTTGAATGCTTTCCATGCCTCAAGCAAGGCAGCTCACTGTAAATACTGAGGTTATCACTTGACCCAGGAGTCCTGTCAGTGCAGACCAACCTCAGCCTTGACCCTCTTGCTCTTAAGGTTTTTGTAGCCACCTTCAAACACCTGCTGGGTGAGAATGGAATCTCCTGCAACCATGCATGGCTCTGCAACTTCATTCTCCTCTTCCTCCTCCCTGATTGCTCTAAGGAATGATATGTGGGAATCTTCAAATTCTGGGTACAAGATCCATACTTTGTGGTGACTACTCAGCAAAATCAGTCATTCGTACAATGAACATGCCTTCTCTCAGTCACCCTGTTCATCGATTTCAAAATTGATATATGCTTTCCACAGGATCTCTGGCATCGAGAGTGAAGACTGGAGGTTCCAAGTTTGAAGATAACTTCTGCATGAGCAAGGCCTGTGCTTGTACATATCACCGAATGTGGTGGCCACCAATGTGAATAACAGAGTTTTGATTAATCTGATCTGAGAGGTCGACCAGTGGACAGCCCACAAGTCGCAATCTGAGCAGTTCAAATGGTCATCTTGCATAGTGCCTGGTAAATTGAAGGTGGGCGACTTGCCTGAGTATTTGGGAAGACATAGGAGTGGGGGAGGTGATCGTTAGCAAGACAAGTCCATGGCAAAGATGGGGAAACCAGCCGAAATAAGTGGGGGAGACACTGCCTGTGGTATACCGCAAGCAGTCAACCATGGACAGTCAGGAGGGGGAACTGTTTGCAGTGAATGGCAGACATTGAGGAGAACACACTCCCCAGTGTTTGATGTAGACACCTCCAAGAAATATGTAACATCATCCAACACAATTGACAGCTTCTGCTGATAAAGAACCTGAGAGAGGGAGAGAAACTGCACATGGTGTACCTCACACAGTAAAAGAGACATTTCGCTGGGAGGCACTGGTGAGGGGTAAAAAGAAGATCACCACTGACAAGGAATGATCAAGAGCAAAAGAAACTGAAGAGAGGCTATCCGCAGTTGACCGCAGATAGCAATGGTGAGTGGGGAAGAAGATGAACATGGATAGTCAAGGGGAAGAGAGGCTGGTGTGTGATACACCACAGTCAAGCAGTTGAGAGATATCTCTGAGTGCTTGACACCAGGGCAACATGAACAATCCAGAGGCGAGGAAACTGTGAGTGGTATACCACACACAGTAAGGAGAAGCTGTCTGTGGACAGTTGAGAGATACTCTTCAGTGTTCAACACCAGGGAGACACTGATAAGAGAATTATTTGGCTAACTGTGAATGGTATACCATATGCAGTGAGAAGATGTCCTCATCAACCATGGACAGCTGCAAGATACTCTGCAGTATTTGGCACCAGGGAGACTCTGACATGTAAATGATCCAGAGGAAGGGAAACTGCACATGGTATGCTGCACACAGTCTGAGGAGACACTGTCCATAGTCCAGCACAAAGAGTGTTGACTCGCATTGCTACTTGATGGTCGTGTGTCAACCTGATTATATAATTGTGTGTCCACAATTGCAAAGTCTCTTTCAATCATTCCCTGGTAGTGCTGCCAAAGTTCAGTTCAGTTCAGTTCAGGGTCTCTCTGGGCTGAACCTGAACCTAAATCTACTAGTATTTTCTGAACCTGAACCTGAACTGAACCTGTACGAACTAGTTCAGAACCCAGAACCTCCAATATTTTTTCATACCCTTCTAGATATCATATTTCAGGATACATAATAATTACATTGCCAGTGTGATATTAAATCTCTATGGTCCAGGATTTAGCCTCCCATTGCAAAGCTTCACTCTAAGCAGCCAAATCTCCACTAGTATACAGTGTGTTACACATAGTGTACAGAAAGAGACTAGGATTCGAGGGAGAATGACCTTCAGGTGATACTCACGAAGAGACCGACATCTGGGGGAGGTTCTGCATGGAAGAGAGATGGGTATCTCCTATGATTAAGGAGATTTATGAGAGGCTAAGGGAAACTCAGAGTCGCTGAGAATCGCTTTGGAGGTTCAGGGATGATAGATGATATTACACTAATTGAGCACAGATCAAGGATGGGGGAAAGTACATGAGGTGAGGTGTAACTATTTATAAGGTGGAGATGGTGCATACAGAGCGTGAGAGACTCAGAGGAATGCTGAGGAAGGCAGGGGAATGACTAAGTATAAGAGAACTTAGTTAGGAGTGGTGTCCATGGAAACGGTCATGTAGCGAAGATAATCTAAGGGTAAACTGCAGAGGTATAGAGAGGAAGGTCTGCATAGGAAGAGATATGTGGTCTGGACATGTGGTATTTGTCGTCCTCTATAGGAGATGATGGAAGCGAAATGAAGGACTAGGAGTATGCGATGATAAGGGAGTAAAATCGTAACATAGTGAGCTCAAAAACTGTTGCAATGTTTTGCAATTTTGGACTAGTGGCAATGTAGCACTTCATAGCATGGGAATTCTGCTTAGCAATGATGGGATTGGGTGAAGTACTCATCATTGACTTTTCAATGGTGCCTGGATAATATGATTTGGTGCTTTGACTGTGTCTGGATGAAGACCATTGCACAATAAAGTCACAGTTAGTCCAGCTTGAGAAAATACTTGCTCAAAGGCAACAAAAGATCCTTGAATGGCCAAATAATCCTGAGCCATTTTTGACAAGACTGGATATTATGTGGAGTGATACTAATGAATATTATTATCACATTCAAAATTTAAAAAATGAGTTTTTGCACTTGTACCCCACCACTTGACTCTATTATCTACTTCCTCTAATGGGCTTTCCAAGTAGTTTTTTTTAGCTCTTGACAAGCATTTGAGCTATGTGTCTCTCTTTCCTTCCAAGCTTGAATTATTTTGCACATCATAGAATCACCATACCCTTCTCCTTTGATGTTAGAATCTAAAAGAAGCAAATGAGTACAATGTAATATTTTTATATCAAAGCACTAGCCTGTTGGAAGAGCCACTAACTGAGCAGGTTGCTCTGCAGCCAATATAGCAGCATAGGTATCAAACTATATAATTTTTATCAGAATGCTAATAAATATCATTTATATGATATACTTACTGTCTGCTCCAAAGCTTTCATTCCCTTCTCATAGAACATAGAATTCCATTGGACCATGGTATATTTCACCTCAAAGTTTGGATCCAAAGCTGTATAGAAGATTATTCATCAGGATTGAGGGCACCTTGGTGGCTGGACATGGGTGGGGTGGTGGTACTAGCAGTGCAGAAAGGGTTTGAGATACAAATGGTTGAAATAAGGTTTACTGTGTGGCTGCTATTTTTGACAGCTAATTGTACATGTGTCAAGAATAATTTTGACAAGTTCTACAAGGTTCGAACTAGTTTGAACTGGTTCTCTAAAAATTATCAGCCTCTGAACTTGAACCTGAACCTGATATATATTGCCTGAACTGAACCTGAACCTTAGGTTCAGTTCAAAGGTTCAGGTTTGAACCTAGGTTCTGAACTGAACTTTGGCAGCACTATATTCCCTGGTGTTCAACACCGGGGAGTCTCTCTCCCAACTGGCTGTGGTTTACTGCAGACAGTTTCACTCGTCTCACTGCCCATGGTGTACCATGGGCAGTGTCTCACCTCTTCATTGCTTTCATTTACTTTCATGATCTGTGGATCAACCACAATCACCACTTGTACCAGCAAATGCCTACACTGATGTCCATTGACACATCCAAGTTTCCTTTATTTCCCTTTCAGTCAACATTGATGGTCTGGTTTCCCTCTGTGACATTTGTCATTACAGCTTGTCTGTGTTTACGCTCACAAGTTTCACCTTATTTCATTTTCTCATCCATGTTTATGCAGACAAAGCTCTTCATCCTCATTCCGCCCTTCCTAGTTATCCCTAGCCCTTTGCTTTGTTGGTGTTGACACTGACCAGCTTTGCTGTCTTTCCACAACCATTTCCCTCTTTGGTATTTACACCAACAAGCCACTGTCCCTCTCCCTCTTCGGTGTGTATGCCAACAAGTTTTACTGTCCTCTCTTCATAATCACTCTGAAGGGCAACCCCACAGTTCTGTCCATCCAACATCTTGTCTTCTCTGTCCCCATCACATCATAGTAAGTTGAACTCAGTTCATTCACAAACTCATACAATAATGCTTATTTATTGACTGCTAGTAATGCATATGTTTGTTTTGAGGGGCCATGTCATTGTCTCCCCTAATATGTCAGTTCCACTTCCTGCCATTTGTCTGACTGCAGTTCAATCAGAGGATGAGGCCTTGTCCACTGGTCACAAGTCTCACATGATTAGTGCTGCCAAAGTTCAGTTCAGTTCAGTTCAGGGGCCCTCTGGGCTGAACCTGAACCTGAATCTGAACCAAACCTGTATGAACCAGTTCAGAACCCAGAACCTCCAATTGACTATCCACAATTCCCCTTTTCTCTCCCCAATCTTCTTCGTCATGGTCTGTGACTTTGTCTATATAAACAGACATCTGATGTTTTTTGGTGGCCCAAACAGTCCATATGGGAAGCATCTGGACTGAATGTCAGGTATTGGTCTGCAGACAATGAGGTATGGTTCTAGAGGCACCTCGAGGAGATTTGAAACTACCAATGTACAGGTCTCCCTCCATATCATACTACTGCAGATTGGTGGAATTGCTTGAAGTACCACAAGGTGACCAAGAAAGTGGTGATTTCTGCTAGGGATACTGTTGGGAACTGGCTTTTGAGCCATTTGGCATAAACTCATGTCTGTGTTGGTTTGTATTTATCTAAGGTTGTATTCAATGTATTTGCACCATGCACTGAATTGAACACTGCTGAGTGGTCACTAATTGCCTGCTGAGCAGTCAATGAGTACCTGATGAGTGGTCGACAAGTACCCAATGAGCAGTCAATGAGTACCCAATTACTTTTCTGATTGCAAAAATGTGACATTTTGGAAGAAATGAAATGTATTGCAAAAATTTGGAATTTTCTTGCTGCTGAAAAGCCAAGGTGAAATCATATATTTTATTCATCATTTTTCCATGTAGAAAAGTTCAGCTTTTTCATGCCTGAAAAGCTATTTATGATATTTCAAGTTTCATATTAACTTTATGATCCCCCTAAATTTATTGTTTTCTTTGCCATTTTCATGAGGCCGACACATTAGTGGTATTCACAATAGCTATTTTGGGACTATTCTGGGCTATGCTCAGTCCTATTATCTTCTGAAAAAATGTGTCATTGGTTGCATGTAGTTAGTGGAGTTTGAAAAAATGCCTGTCATCCGCCCCCCCCCTCAATGCACTACCAGGTTGCAAGCTCAAACAGAAAAACCATTCCTGATAGCCGGAAAGGCTTGGAAAAGCACCCCCACCCCAATTGCGCCTGAATCAACAGTTCCAGCAGCTCAAAGAGGAGGAGCACTGCAGAAGAAATGGCACAGAAGGGGCAGCAGGACAGTGTCTGCACCTGCACCTGCACCATCCATGTCCACAGTTACATTGGCCCCTGCACCTATCCTTGCACCTGCTCAAAAGACACCAGTTGTCAATATATCTTGGGAAGGGAGACATATGGATACCCTTGTCACCTGGATCACCTCTCATGCCGCTGATCGGCACATTCTGTTCCATGATCGTTCATCATCTGCATCAACATACAAGTTCTCTCCCGACAATAGACCATCTGGAAAAAACAAAAAAGATGTTGCAGCCACAATTGCAAAGCACATTTTCAAAAGCAATCCTGAATATTCCAGTGCCTACACAGAGGACCCCAGAAGATATGTCACTTCTGTGACCAATCGGTTGAGTACATAAGCATTGTGATCACTGGTTCTAGCATCAGTGTAGTGTACTAATCTACTTTCAGGCTCAAGACCAAGTATCGCAAACAATGCACATGATTCAAGAGCATTGGGAGTGGAATTGTCCCTCAGGCTGATGGTGATGGGAATGGGCCACAAAACTTGCTAGATGTTACGTGAAGTGTACAGACTAGGTCACGAAGGGAGTTCGTACTTGCTGAGGCGATACTCACAAAGAGACCGACTTCTCAGACAAGGACTCAAGTGGTTTCTAGGAGGACTAGGGATGATGCAAGATATACACTTGTATTGCGCAGATCAAGTATGAATTACAAAGTGAGGGAACAACATGTTTAAGTAACCTAGGGACCAACGCACAGACCATGGAATACTATGAAATGGTAAGGAACACTGGCTGATGTAATAGAATCAGCAAGGAGGGTTTGGTCTGGAGAAAGAGTAATGGAATAACTGCCTAGGGCTAGAGATAAGCAGGCTAGACAGATTGCAGGAGAGTTGGACAAAATGAGATAGGCATGTGAGGCATGGAAGGATATATGCCTAGTCCAAGAATGATGAGACTTGAAGAACATTACAAGAAGTATGTTATGAAAGAGGAGAAAGACCATAACATTACCCCTCTCATACAATTGAGCCCCAGGCTTGATAACCAATCCTTTCTGCGTCCATGGTCTAAGCAGAGGAGGAAGCAGAGGGTCCAAAGATCGCCATCTGCTGTGAGGGGGAAAGGCGGTTAATCAGACAGTCACTAATAATGTGCCCTGGCTGATTGCAAGTTCCACAGATCCGAGTGGGGCAGCATCGATCAGTGTGTCCCCAGTGGCCACAGTAGTTGCAGTGCATAACCAGAGATTCGCGAACAAGGTGTCCGGGTCAGAGCTGCTGGCAGTGGGAGCATTGGTAGGTTGGGCAATCCTGCTGGTAGTGACTGAGGCCATGACAATGAAAGCAACAGGTGGTGTCAGAGGCCAAGGGGAGGCATAGGAGGTCATGTCAAGGAAGTACCCGAGTGGGAGAGGATAAAATAGATGCTCCAGATGGGAGAGTGATGATTGAGGCCGGGGTGGGGGCACTGACAGAAGGGATGGATTCCATGTCACCATGAGAGTCCGAGTCCGAGTCTGAGCTGTCAGAGGCTACAGTGGTAGGGGTGTCTGTGGGGGCAGGAGAGGAAAGGCGAGAGGCTAGGGAGGAAGAACGAGGGGGAGGTATGGGACAGTGTGTACTTGAGGGTGGAGAAGGAGTAAACTATCTACAGATTGGGAGTAACAGTCACACTGGTCCCAATGAAGGGAGAGAAAGATTCTTCAGAAAATAGGATACATGATATCAGGAGAGATGGATTCGATGTAAGTATGAAAACCATGATGGAATAGAGCAAGGAGGACGTTATGAATAATGTTGGTGAGAGTGAAGAAGGCTGCATGATCAGGGTTGGGGCTAGCCCAAATCATCCTAGAAAGCCAAGAGGTGCCATGAAAGACACAGATGAGGTCCTGAGTAGGGAGGTTGTCTTCGTAGAGGGGGTCTTGTTTGAGGGCGAAAAGGAATGGGGGGAAGTCTAGGGAGTTAGCATAGAGTTCAAGGACAGCATGTTCAGGAAGGTATGCAGGAAAAACGTGTTGTGTTTGAAGAGAGGAAGATCCAGTGGAGTTGGCAGAGGGGGCGATGGAGGACGAGAGGAAGGACATGATGACTTGGGTAGGTGCAAGAGATACTCACGGAGAGACCGTCGATTGCAACTACCAAAGTCAAAGGTGATGGAGTTGTTTATAGGCAGAGAGAAGGCGGTGGGAATGATGGAGGTTAGATTCTGGTTCCCGGGTGTTTTCAGAGGAAGGATATCCGTGCCAAGCAGTGAGGTATTTTCGCTGATGGAGGAGGCCTTTATGTGCTAAGATGGCAGAGACTTCATATTCTTCTTCCTGATTGATAAGGTCAGGTGGTGGAGAGGGGAAGCTGGTGCCATAAGCGGAGGAAGTGTGATAAGAAGATAAGAGGGAGGCATGGAAGACATCATGTATTTTCCAGGAACGAGGGAGTCGGAGTTGATAAGATAAGGGAGATAAGACACAAGTTATTTTGAATGGTCCCAATCTTTTGGGGGTGAGTTTCCTAGAGGGGTATTGGAGTCTTAGGTTGGTGGCTTTCAGCCAGACCTTATCTCCAACTTTCCAAGGGGAAAACTTTCTCCTGGAATGAGAGGACATGAGTCTTCTGGCAGTTTCATGGGCTGCAAGAGCTTCTTTTCGTGAAGAGTCTAGGGAGGAGAGTCTGGATTCAAGGGTGGGGATGAAGGTTTTTCCGAAAGGGGGGAAGGATCAAGGTTCATAGCTGTAGAGTAGGGAGAATGGGGATTTCTTTGTCGAGGAGTGTGGGGCAGAGTTGTGATGGAATTCAGTGGCAAAAAGAAGGGAGGACCAAGAATTAAAGTTGTTGGTGCAGAAGATTCTCAGGAAGATTTCTAATTCCTAGTTAGTGCATTCAGTTTGACCATCAGTTTGAGGATGATAAGCAGAGGATAAACGGACATCATATTTGAGAAGGCGAGCGAGTTCAAGAGCAAAGGCAGATGCAAACTGAGGACCTCTATCAGATATGATGGAGTCATAAAGACCGAATCACCTGAATACGTTCTCATAGAAGAGGAGGGTGACTCCAGCAGCGTCAATGGTTTTGGAACAAGGGGTTAAAATTACCCCCTTACTAAGACCATGGTCGACCACGACCATGATGGAGTCATGGCTGTTGGAGAGAGGGAGGTCAGTGATGAGGTCCACAGAGAGTTGTCAGAAGGGGAGGTGGGATGTGGAAGGGATGGGAGAAAGGGGGGGACATGAGGGGTGGGTGTTGACTTTGGCTTGTTGATAGGTGGGACATCCACAAATGAAGTTGCAAACAAAAGAAGAGAGACCCGGCCACCAGAAGTCTCATTCAAGGATGGCTTGAGTGCAGAACATACCCATATGTCCAGAGAGAGGTGACGAATGGATGGAATGAAGAAAAGTGGAGCAGGCGGAGGGGGGAACATACATTCAATTCTGGTAGAATAAGTGGCCATTATTGAAGGACCAGTCAGAGAGGGAGGAGCAGGGGAAAAGGGGGGAGTTTTTTAAAAGAGCAGAGAGAGCATCGAGGACTAAGGGGTTGGAGGTAGAAGAGGACTGGATGTGACAGGCGAGGGAGAGATCAAGAGTGTTGATAACGATCGGATCAGGGATAATAGAGGAGGCGTGGTTATCCAGGGAGATGTCAATGGAATCATGTTGAGAGAGGGCATCTGCAGGGTCCATGTGTGAGCCTGGAGAGACTTTCCAGAGGATGTCGAAGTCTTGGAGGAATAGGGCCCAATGTGCTTGGCAGCAGAAGAGTTTGCACGGGTGGCGGATGTAGGAGAGATTTTTATGGTCGGTGATGAGGGTGGTGGGGAGGGAAGAGCCTTGGAGGTATTGGCGCCATTCAGAGAGAGCGAGGATGACAGCTAGTAGTTCACGGTTGTAGATGTTGTAGTTCTGTTCTGCAGGGGCAAAGGTTTTAGAGAAGGAGGCAATAGGTTGGAGGTTGCTGTTGGTGTCGTGTTGCATAAGGACAGTGCCTGCAGCAAGGAGGGATGTGTCAGTCATGACGGAAAAGGGTTTGGTGAGGTCGGGAAGGGAAAGGACAGGGGCAGAGCAGAAAGCGGAGATGAGAGAGGTGAAGGCGTGTTGTTGGAGGGGAGACCAGTTCCACGGCTCATCCTTGTGGGTGAGGAAAGTGAGAGGGGCTACAATGTTGGAGAAGTTGGGGATGAATTTCCTGTAGAAGTTTGCAAAGCCAATGAAGGAGTGGATACTGTTATGGTTTTCTTCCTTTTTCCTCATGTCTTTCTCCTTGTCTCTTTCACTCCGCTTATCTCCTATTGTGGGAGTCGCCGGAGGACAGTAAGATCTGCTTATCTCTTTACCGTCAGACCTTCCTCTATGTCCATACATCGTCTCCTTGTGTCTGAGTATTCCAATATGGTACCATTCATCTCTGGACATTATTTCTCCTAAACAAGCTCTACTACGCTTGTTCGTGTTGTCTTCCTTCCATGGTCTGTGCCCCGGGTGTACTGGTATAAATAGTCGTTGATTACTCTTGTAACCTCATTCTTGATCTATGCAATCTACGCGTTTCTTCAAGTGTCACTCCTTGTCTACTCTAAAGCCCTGAGTAGAACCTTGAAATCCCTTGATCCTTCAGACTAGATGTTGGTCTCTTCGTGAGTATCGCCTAGACTGATCGATTCCTCCCTCAAGATCTTGTTGGAACATCTTGCGTAACAAAAGATCAAGAATATTTCTGGTCCCACCTTTCTAGGTGTAGGACCCACCCACCTGAACCACATCAGGCAAGTACCACCCACCAGAAGACTCGGACCCTGATCTCCCTAGTACCTCTATATACCATTTACCCTCTTCCTCTCGCCGAATCGCCGGACTTAGTCAAACCCCACTCCTCGACCCCTCCTTTGCTCCTCCACCCAAGTCGTCTAGGAACCCACCCCCACAACAACCCAGCCCACCCCCACGGCAACCCAGCCCATGACAACACAGCCCACCCCCACGACAACCTAGTCCACCTCCAACCCCAGTACTACCCCTTGTCCCAACTACACCCATGTCCACCAAAACCGAGTTGAAAGCGGCCCTCCCCACTGACTTTTCAGGAAAAGTGTCCGATGCCTCACACTGGAGTAAGGCTATGAGAGCATACTTCGAGTTGAACAAGACACTCTATCCCGATGACACATCGCAAATCATGACTATGCTCAACAAAATGTCCGAAGGAAGAGGAGCCTCTTTCGCCGAATCATGGTACGATAAAATGGCGGATACCACCATCACTGTTGGCAAAACCTTCCCTGAATTCATCACCAACTTTGAAACCACGTTCTTCCCCTATGACATCAAGGCCTCTGCCCATCTGGAACTCACCAAACTTCGCCAGAAGTTCACCAAAAATGGAGACGGGTTTCAACAGTATATCATGGACTTCCAGAATCTTGCCGGAAAGTCCAACATCACTGACGAAACTACCTTGATCAACCACTTCGCCCTTGGCCTTGACCAACAGATTACCACCATGATCTTATCCATGGGAACCATCCCCACCACCATTGAAGAATGGGTAACGAAAGCTAACATCTTCCATGCCCAGAAAATGAGAATCCAAGCCCTTCGTAGTGGTAACTCACTCCCGATGTTCACTCCCACTCGAACCATCAGGGACCCCAATGCCATGGACGTTGATACCACCACCCTCGCAAAACTTACTCCAGCCAAGAGAGCGAGATGCTTCAGAGAGGGCCGATGCTTTAGATGCTGACTAGTCAGACACAATTCACAACAATATCCATGAACCAACACTCCACAAACCTCGAGTTGCCCCCCCCCACACCCCCAAAATGTCCGTACCACTTCTACTTCTTCCCCAGCAGTAAACCCTATTCCCCAGCCATCGTCATTGCAACAATACCTCAATTCTCTTCACACCTCTGGAAAGAAAGAGGAGGAAGTCCTATCCATCCTCAATGCTATGAAGAAGATGCCCCTGCTATCTCCGAAGAGAGTATCAACACCATCTCCTTCACCAATGTTCAGAAAGCCAAGGATTTTTAAAGAGAGAAGCTGCCCTGATGTCATCTTCTCAGTCTAATCACCATGTACTAATAGCTCGTCAAACAAATAGAACGATTCAGCTTGATGTCACTATCCATGGAACCATCAGAACCACCGCCCTTGTTGACTCGGGAGCAACCGGAAATTTCATTGACCCCTGATTACTTAAACACGCCCCATTCAAACTAAAGAAACTAGAATTTCCTATCACCACCTACAATGTGGATGGGACTACCAATCACACTGGAACCATCCGATGGACCACCACCACCCCTGTGTCTCACAGAACCTTCTCGTGTCTCGAAACCTTCTTTGTACTTCAACAAAAGGATCCACAAGTCATACTAGGTCTTCCCTGGCTGCATAAATGGAACCCAAAGATCGATTGGATTGCGAGGACCCTAATGATTTCCTCTGATGGTTCTCAAACAGTTGAGAGGACTCTTTGTGAGCGCCCTCCTGTGAAGAACCAAGAGGCTCTCATTTACAAAACCACTATCTCCACCAGGCTCGCCACACAACTAGAAAAGAAAGACGTCACCCTTCCGGATTTCTGTTCCGATTATGCTGATGTCTTTGTGGAAGCTATGCATAACCTTTTACCTCCACATTGCTCCTACAATTACACCATAGATCTCAAAGAAACCTTTGTCCCGAAAATTGCTAAAATATACTCCCTGAATCCCGCCGAAAAGGAAACCTGTAAGGCATTCATCGAAGAACATCTCAAAACTGGTCGTATTGTTCCATCCAAATTCCCTCAAGCATCTCCCTTCTTCTTTGTCCCGAAGAAAGACAGTTCTCTCCGACCTTGCCAAGATTATCAATACCTTAACAGTCACACCATCCACAATGCTTACCCTCTACCTCTCATCTCGGATCTCATTAACGACACGAGGGACATGGATTGGTTCACCAAAGTAGATATCTGGTGGGGTTACAACAACATTCAGCTTTGGGAACAAGACCAATGGAAAGTGGCCTTCATCACTGAACAGGGACTCTTTGAATCCACCATCATGTTCTTCCAATCCTGTAACGCTCCCTCCACATTCCAAGCATTCATGAACCACATTTTCACTGATATTATTGTGGAACAATGGCTCAAGATCTACATGGATGATCTCAGGATCCACACCCATGGTAGTCTCGAACTCCACCATCAGTGAACTTGATGAGTTCTCCATTGTCTTCGAGAACATCAACTATCACTTAAACTTTCAAAATGCTCCTTCGACTCCCCCACCATGGAATACCTTGGCCTCATCATTGGTAAGGGGGTCATCCGTATGGACCCCACCAAACTCTCGGCAATCCACGACTGGAAACTTCCCACCTCCGTCACTGACATTTGCTCATTCCTTGGGTTTGCCAATTTCTATCGCAAATTCATCGCCAATTACTCCAACATCATAGCACCCCTTACCCTTTTCACTCACAAAACACAGCCTTGGGCATGGTCCTCTCTTCAACAACGCACCTTTACCACTCTTAAGCAATCCTTCTGCTCTGCCCCAGTGTTGCAACTACCCAATGTCAGTCGACTGTTTACTGTAATAACTGACACTTCTTTACTGGCTGCCAGAGCTGTCCTTATGCAGGCCAATACTAATGGCGATCTCCATCCCCTCGCCTATTTCTCAAAAACCTTCGCACCCACCAAACGTAATGACGATATCTACAACCGAGAACTCCTTGCCATCATTCTCGCCCTGTCCACCTGGTGCCAATACCTCCAAGGCACCCCTCATCCTGTTACCATCCTCACCGACCACAAAAACCTTTCCTACATTCATGACCCTCGTAAACTGTCTTGTCACCAAGCTCGTTGGGCTCTCTTTCTTCAGGATTTGATATTCTATGGAAAGTCCTCCCTGGCACCCAGATGGGACTGGCTGATGCTCTTTCGTATCTCCCTGATGTTGATACCTCCTCTGATAACTTTAATGTCTCCATTGCTTCTAACCCAGTCGTTATCAATGCCATCGACCTCACTCTCACTGACCTTATTTGCTCCTCCTTGGCCTCTGATCCCCTTGTTCTTCGAGCCCTCGCAAACTTGGTGGATGGCTCCCCCTTGTTCTCCCGTTCCCTTTTTACAGATTGGACGTTTGCCCATGGCCACCTCTTCTATCACAGTCGCCTCTACATGCCCCCTGCTACACGTTCCTCCATACTTCACTCCATCCACTCCTCCCCTCTATCAGGCCACATGGGACTCTTCCATACATGCTCCATCCTCAAACGTGACTTTTGGTGGCTGGATCTCTCTACCTTCATCAAACATTTCATTGCAGGTTGTGCCGTCTGTTAGCAGCATAAAGTCCTCACTCATCCTACCCGACCTCCTCTTATCCCCATCCCTTCGGCTTCCTCCATCTCCTTCCATCAGCTGTTGGTTGATCTCATCACCGACCTCCCTCTCTCCGCAGGTTTTGATGCTATCTTGGTCATGGTCAACCATGGCCTTACTAAGGGGGTAATTCTCACGCCTTGCACTAAGAAAGTTGACACTGCAGGAGTGGCCCTACTCTTTTTCCATAACGTGTTCAAAAGATTCGGCTTATATGACTCCATCATCTCTGATCGTGGTCCACAGTTTGCCTCAGCATTTGCTCGTGAATTAGCTCAACTCCTGAAATACAACATCAAATTGTCCTCGGCATATCATCCACAAACTGATGAACAAACTGAGAGAAACAATCAAGAACTAGAAGTGTACCTCTGAATCTTTTGTGCAAATCATCCACACTCCTGGGCTAATTCCCTTACTGCAGCTGAATTCCACCATAACTCTGCTCCACACTCATCTACCAAGAAGTTGCCCTTCTTTTTGCTCTATGGTTATGAACCCTGAACCTTTCCTCCCTTGGGAAAGACCTTCCTCCCTGCCCTCGAAACTTGGTTATCTTCCCTTGATTCTGATCAAAAAGAAGCCTTGGCTGCACATGATTCCTCCCATCAAATCATGGCCTCCCATAACTCCCAACAATTTCCGTCATGGAAAGTGGGAGATAAGGTCTGGCTGGAGGCAACTCATCTCTGATTGAACCTTCCATCACGGAAACTGGCACCGAAAAGACATGGCCCCTTTGAAATTTCCCAAGTATTGTCTCTGGTATCGTATAGACTCCAACTTCCTCCCATGTGGAAAATCCACAACATCTTCCATGCTGCATTTCTATTGTCCTATCGCACCACTGCAGCATATGGACCTTCCTTCTCTTCTCCACCACCTGACCTAATTGAAGCCGAAGAAGAATACGAAGGCGAAGCAATAACCAAACACAAGGGCTTCAGTAATTGCAGACATTATCTGACCAAATGGAAAGGATATCCCTCATCTGAAAACACTTGGGAACCTGAGCCCAATCTTCACCATGCCAAGCTCATTCTTGATGCTTATAAAGAACAATGATCTCTATGATATAACTCTTTGCCCATAAGATGTCAGTCTCTTCATGAGTATCGCCTTGTGAGCAAAGAAGTTTATGCAATCCTACCTCCTATTTTTCATCGACGATGTCCTTTTTGTCCTCCTCGGTTGCCCCCTCTCCCTTGTCCAGCATTTCGAGCTTGGGCTCCCTGCTGTGCTCATAACATGTCTACCCTTCCTTCTTACCCAAGACCGGGGTCCTTTCCCTCTACACCGTTATCCTAGAAACCCCCGCGCTCGCCCATGCCCTTGAGTCACACCCTCTGTTCCTTGAGGATGAGATGACCCATTCCATTATTCGAGCCTATCACACAGCGTCCTCGGCTTTAAGGATGGCAGAAAGACTTTCACCCCAAGACCCTGCCATCAGGTTCACCATCGCTGAGTTGACTTGTCACTGTCTTTTTGCCCTTATCAATCACGGATTCAACATTTACATAGAAGATCTCACTCCCGCTCTCATCTATCCTGCTTTTTGTCATACTTACTTTTCTCTCACCCAGCCAGAACGTGACCATTATGTAGAGTCTGTAGAAAATCTCCTCTTACACCGACCCCGTTCTCCTGCCATTCCCATTCCTTCTCCATCTACTACCACCCTCGCCGATCGTCTTTCCTTGCCCAAATCCTCCGCTTCCTCCACTGCCATTAATACTCCATCTACCATGGCCACCAATCCACCGGCTTCTGAAGAACCTGACAACATCCAAGACGATGTTATCCCCATTCCTCAAACCAGAGTTGAATGGATTCGTCTCCCCAATGGAAACCGGGTCATGTCCTCCCCTTGGCGAGTACTCCCTCGAGCCAATTCCTTCCGGCTCATCCCCACCTCACCTGAAACCAAGTGTTTTCATTGCCACTCTACAGGTCACTATCTCCAGGACTGCCCCACCTATTGATGCCCCCATTGCTTCACATATGCCCCTGGCCATATACAGATGCAGTGTCTCCCTTTCCAATACAGTTACTGTTCTAACTGGGGACATACTGAACACCACTGCCCCCATCGCAACTGCGGTCTTTGCTACCAACCTGGGCACATCCTTAGTAACTGCCCGCATGAGGTTGCTACCATGTCCATGCAGAGGGCCATCTTCGGCTCTTCCCCAACTGCTTAACAGAGACTTTACTAGGAGAGGATTGATCATCGAGCCTGGGACTCGATTGTATTCGGGGGGTAATGTTATGGTTTTCTTCCTTTTTCCTCATGTCTTTCTCCTTGTCTCTTTCACTCCACTTATCTCCTATTGCGGGAGTCACTGGACGATGGTAAGATCTGCTTATCTCTTTACCGTCGGACCTTCCTCTATTTCCATACATCGTCTCCTCGTGTCTGAGTATTCCAATACGGTACCATTCATCTCCAGACATTATTTCTCCTAAACAAGCTCTACTACACTTGTTCGTGTTGTCTTCCTTCCATGGTCCGTGCCCTGGGTATACTAGTATAAATAGTTGTCGGTTACTCTTGTAACCTCATTCTTGATCTATGCAATCTATGCATTTCTTCAAGTGTCACTCCTTGTCTACTCTAAAGCCCTGAGTAGAACCTTGAAATCCCTTGATCCTTCAGACTAGACGTCAGTCTCTTCATGAGTATCACCTAGACTGATTGATTCCTCCCTCGAGACCTTGTTGGAACGTCTCATGTAACAGATACCTTTGACAGACGTGGGGGGTTTCCAGTCACAGATAGCAGAGAGTTTCAGGGGATCCATGCAAAGTTGTCCCTGACCAATGATGAGTCCCAGGTACTCCATGGTTGGAGTATCGAAGGAGCATTTGAAAAATTTCAGGGAGAGGTTATTTTCACGAAAGCATTGGAGAACTCATCAGGTGTGTTCATGGTGAAGGGAAAGAGTGCCCTTGGTGTGGTGGCCCAGGTCATCCATGTAGATTTTAAGCCAATGCTCCGCAATCATGTCTGAGAAGATATGGTTCATGAATGCTTGGAATGTGGAGGGTGCATTGGAGAAGCCAAAGAACATGACAGTGGGTTCGAACAGTCCTAAAGGGGTGATAAAGGCCGCTTTCCATTGATTGGACTCCCAGATGTGAATGTTGTTATAGCCCCAGCAAATATCGAATTTGGTAAAGTAGTCAGCGTCCTTCATTTCGTCAATGAGGTTGGAGATGAGGGGAAGAGGATAGGCATTCCGGATGGTATGGCTGTTCAAATATTGATAGTCTTGGCAAGGATGAAGAGAACCATCTTTTTTGGTGACGAAAAAGAATGGGAAGGCTTGTGGAGACTTGGAAGGAATGATTTGTCCAGTTTTGAGATGTTCATTGATGAAAGTCTGGAGGGTGGTCTTCTCAGATGGGTTTAAGGGGTAGATTTTGGCAATTTTCGGGATGAAGGAGTCTTTGAGATCAATAGTGTGGTTGAAAGGTCTGTGGGAGGAAGTTGGTTGTGCATCGATTCTTCGAAGATATCAGAGAAGTCCTGGCAAAAGGTTGAGATAGTAATGGTTTTCTTTTCAGTGGAGATGGTGAGTTCAGTGGAAATGGTGGTTTTGTTCACCTCCTCATCTAGGAAACCATTCAGGGGAGGATCCTCACAAAGAGAGCTCTCAACCCTCTGGGATTTTGGGGATGAGATGGTGAGGGTGTGGGTTTGCCAGTCGATGAGGGGGTTTCACTAAGTCAGCCAAGGAAGACCAAGGATAATCTGAGGGGTTTTCTGTCGAAGTATGAAAAACTGAGTTTTGCAAGAGAAATGATTACAAGAAAGATGAGTGGTGGTGATCCAATTGATCCTTCCCGAATGGTTTTCAGAGCCATCTACATTATAGGCAAGGATGGGGGAAGATAGTCGTTGGAGAGAGAATTTTCCCCGGGGTAGTAGTCTAGAGTCAATGAAATTTCCAGTGGCACCAGAGTCGATGAGGGCAGATGTTTCGACAGTTTTTTGCAATGAGACTTTAAGGCGCATGGTTTTATTGCTAGGTAACGCTACAAGTACATTGGTGAAGTTTAGAGAAGTAGACGTCAATGTGACTTCTCTTTTCAAAAATCCTTTACTTCTTGGATTTTTGCAAAGGATATCGAATTGATCTCTTCAGAGGGTTCTTCCTTGGGTTCCTCTTCATAACACATTTTGAGTACCAAAAGGATTTCCTTGTCATCTTTTCCGGAGGTGCAAAGCAAGTTGACATAGTGTTCGAGGGAAGAAGTGGGTTTGGGGGGCACAGGAGGAGGTAAGATTGGAGTGGTGGTGGTGGTGGAGCAAATGTTCTGGGGGCGAGGGGGGGGACAAGTGACGTTGTTGGTCTTTCTACAGTTCCGAGCATCATGACCAATGATTCTGCAACAAAAGCATCTTCCTTCTTTAATGCACTTATGTAGCTCGTTCAGTGGGGGTAAGTTTTGAAAGGGTAGTGATGTCGATGTCCATGGCATTGGGGTCTCTGGTGGTTTTAGGGGTGGACCAGGATGGGGGGGTGTTGCCAGAGCAAAGGGCTTGGATGCGCATCTTCTGTGCGTGGAAGGTTTTGGCTTTTTCGATCCATTCCTTGATAGTGGTGGGAACGGTTCCCATAGAGAGGATCATGGTGGTAAGTTGTTGATCAAGGCCAAGGAAGAAGTGGTCAATGAGAGTGACTTCGTCGGTGATGTCGGATTTCCCAGAAAGATTCTGGAAATCAGTGATATATTGTTGAAAGCCATCTCCAGAGTGACTAGAGGTCTGGCAGAGTTTAGCAAGTTGGAGGCAAGCGGTGGCTTTGACATCGAATGGGAAGAATGTTGATTCAAAGTTAGTGGTGAAATCTGTGAAAGTTTTTCCCATGGTGATGGAAGAATCAGCCATTTTGTTGTACCAGGACTCGGCAAAAGTAGCATCTCGTCCTTTGGACATTTTATTCAGAGTGGTCATGATCTTATCAGCGTCAGAGGAATAGAGAGCACTGTTAATAGTGAAATATGCCTTCATGGCTTTCATCCAGTGGGAGGCATCTGTGATTTTCCCAGAAAAGTCCGCAGGGAGGGAGGCTTTGAGTTCCGTGGTGCAAGTGGACATGATGGGGGAACTAGGGGGGGAGTATAGGATGGGGCTGGAGGTTCGACTAGGGGGAGGACTGGGGGAGTGATGAGGGGGTGGGGTTGGTTGACAAGGGGGTGTTGGTTGACGAGGAGGGGGTGTTGGTTGGGAGGGTGTACTTGGGCGGAGTGAGGGGCTGGGTTGTTGTGATAAGGGGCATCGAGGGTAAGTGGAGCGCTGTGGGTCAAAGGAGGGATCTAGGAGAGGGGTTCTACTAGATCCAGCAATTCGTTGGACTGGGATTCTATATTGCGCGAGGTCAGGGAGGTCTGTGTCACTCTCCTCAGGTGCTCGATACAACATAGTGGTAGAGTGGTAGGTCCTTCACCTAAGTAGGTGGGACCAAGGAGATACTTGATCTTTTGTTACACGAAGCGTACAGACTAGGTCACGAAGGGAGTTCGTACTTGCTGAGGTGATACTCACAAAGAGACCGACTTCTCAGACAAGGACTCAAGTGGTTTCTAGGAGGACTAGGGATGATGCAAGATATATGCTTGTATTGTGCAGATCAAGTATGAATTACAAAGTGAGGGAACAACATGTTTAAGTAACCTAGGGACCAATGCATGGACCATGGAATACTATGGAATGGTAAGGAACACTGGCTGATGTAATAGAATCAGCAAGGAGGGTTTAGTCCAGAGAAAGAGTAATGGAATAACTGCCTAGGGCTAGAGATAAGCAGGCTAGACAGATTGTGGGAGAGTTAGACAAAATGAGATAGGCATGTGAGGCATGGAAGGATATATGCCTAGTCCAAGAATGATGAGACTTGAAGAACATTACAAGAAATATGTCATGAAAGAGGAGAAAAACTGTAACACTAGGTACGTGCTCATCCACTAAATCTCAATTCAGTCCAATGAACCTGCATCTAGATGATGTACTCTGTGCATTCCCATATTACAATGAACTCGACGCAATTTGGCATGGCATTCCATCATTCGATAGTCAGCTCATTTCCTTGAAACCAAACATCAATCACACGCAAAGCCTACTCCAGATTATCAAGAAGAAACCCCATGTTGATGCAGGTGATGAAGGGTGGGATGATGAGATGAAGGAAGATGGTAACTCCAAGGCCACAGTGGTCCTTCAAGTGCAGGCGATCACTCTTTCTGCAGATGGTATGGAGGAGTATGATGAGGATGTTGATATGCCAGTGCCAGTGGGTGGCGATGACATCGATCAAGATATGGATGATGCTGCTCAGGTATGTTTCATCTTTGTTACACACCAATGTTCTAATGCCAGCTTTGTCAGGGACCTGGGCCTGGTGTTGGTCCTGTGCAAACCTTGGGTGCCCCTGATCTTATTCCATTTGCACTCATGGCTAAAGGCAAGGCACCATCGCGGGAAGGGCGCAGCACATTCACAAGACACAGTCCATATTGACGATCACCTGCCTTTGCAGCCTCTGACGGATCAAGCATAAAGTCCAGTGCTGATCGTCCTAGCACGAGCAAGAGCTCCACCAGGATAACATCTGCATCAGATCCAGTCACGGTTAGGCTTCAGGAGTTGGACAAGCAAAGTGAGGCTTTGGTCAATAACAGTCCAAATAGCAGTAGTATCCACACTGCGCTGTGATACAACTATGCCATCCGCAAGCAGGAGCTGGATAACCAATGTGAGGACCATATCACCAAACTGGCGAATGCTGAAGCCGAGTTCAATCAGGAGCAATGCCTCAGGCAACTTGACATTCAACTCAAGGAGCAGGAGGAGTGCTCGTACCTCCGTCAGATTGAGTTGTTGCACCTCCAGATCCAGTATCAGCAGGCTGGCCTTGCTACCACTTCTGCTGCAGCATTACTTCCTTCGGCACCCTCCTCATCTGCTAGCATGGTGGTCCTCCCGCCCTCCATGGTCGCATCCAAGTCAGTCCCACCTGCTCCTATGTCCCTCCCACCCCCTGCATCATTGATTTCTGGTTTGTTTCATTCCGAACTTTTCCCATTGGGCAACCAATCATCTGCCCCTGATGATTGATTTTTGTTCTTCAACAAGTGGTGTAGTTCTATTGTATGTCATGGTATGTGTTTTTTTCTCCTGATCCAGGTAGAGTATGATTGTTTTACCAATGTGGTCGCTTTGTATCATTCCTGCCTCTTGTTAACAACATACCGATCCAAACCGAGCACCTCAAATAGTTATTGCATTAGATCCATACTGTTACAATCTTTCTTCTTCTTCATCAAGTTCTTCTTATAGTTCACTTCACGTCTATCCTCTCCTTTAGAGGAAGATGAACACCACAAGTCAGAACTGCTGTCCTCCTTCTTTGCGGACTCTCTTCTATTTATGTTGGCCACCTACCATTAGGTGACCTTCTTTCTATGATCATTACCACAAACACTGCTCCCAATTAGGTTCTCTCGTACCTAATCGTTCCCTATCTTCCATAGTCTTCTTTATGTTCCCATGGTCCGTGCATCGCTATAAATACCTACCATTCTGACTTTGTAAATACATTCTTGATCTGTGCAATACTAGCGTACATCCAGTCTCAATCCCAAGTCCTCAGATCCCTGAAGTAAACCCTAGTGTTCTGTTGAGACATTGGTCTCTCTGTGAGTATCACCTCAACAAGAACAATCTTCATTGAGATCACTTTTGGTACGTTTGCATAACAAAAGATCGAGAATCTCCTCTGGTCCCACCTACTCAGGTGAAGGACCTTTCTTCTATTCTTCAACCACATCTTACAAAGCACTGGAGGAAAGCAACACTGACCTCCCCGACATCAGCCCATACCGAAGTCTCGCACAATGAATTGCTGGGTCAAGTAGAACCCTCCTAGATCCCTCCTTTGCCCCAACCCCCAGACAAACCTCCCAACAACAACCCCGCCCTAGCACCCTAACGGCAATACCCCCTCATCAACCTAGTCCACCCCCCCTTCGTCAACCTAGTCCACCCCCCCTTCATCAACCCAGCCCACCCCCTCGCCAGCTGAGCCCACCCCTCCGTCGTCAACCTAGCCCACCCCCTCCTCATTCCCCCAGCCCAATCAACCTGTCTTGCTCACCATCACCCACCATGCCTTCCAAATTGAAAGCAGCCCTCCCCACCAACTTCATGGGTCTCTCTTCCAACACCTCTCGATGGATGAAAGCCATGAGAGCTTACTTCCAAATCAATCAAGCCTTATACCCAGACAATCCAGAGAGAATCATGACCACCCTCAACAAGATGCCAACCGGATGGGGAGCCTCCTTTGCGGAAGCCTGGTATGATAAAATGGCCAACCTCACCATTGTCACAGGGAAATCTTTTGATAATTTCGTAAAAGATTTCAAAACTACCTTCTTCCCCTATGACATTCAAGCCTCAGCCTGCTTTGAACTAACCAAACTTCATCAGAAGACCACTTGCTCCAGCGATGGGTTCCAACAATACATCACTGATTTCCAGAATCTCGCTGGAAAATCTGGTATCATGGACAAAACCACCCTCATCGATCACTTCACCCTCGGTCTCGATCAACAACTCACCACCATGATTCTATCCATGGGAACCGTCCCCATCACCATCGCCAATTGGGTAACCAAGGCGAAAACTTTCCATGCCCAGAAAATGAGAATCCAAGCACTCCAAGCAGGAACCACCCCATCCACCCTCCCCTTCAATAGTCACACCCCCAGAGATCCAAATGCCATGGACATTGATGCATCCACCACCCTAACAAAACTCACCCCCACCAAGAGAGCCAAATGCATCAAAGAAGGATGCTGTTTTCATTGTTGAACGATCGGGCATGATGCCTGCAACTGTAAGAAAACCCAATCCCTGGACGCCCTCTGAACATCAGAACCACCATAACTACCCCCAGTACCTCTATCGCTCCCCCTCCTCCTAAACCCATTCAACTCTCTCCTCTCCAACAATATGTGAACTTGCTCCAGGCTTTAGGAAAGAACAAAGCCGAAATTCTCCCCGTCCTCAAGATGTGCTATGATGAAAACAAGGAGAGAGAGGAAGTGAATGCAATACAGTTCACCAATGTTCAGAAAGCAAAGGATTTTTGAAAAGGGGAGTTGCTTCGGTGTCCTCTTCCCCTATTATTACCCATGTACTTGTAGCATCCCAAAAGAATAGAACCCTACGTCTGGATGTTCGTGTACAAACCATCGAAACCACTGCCCTCATTGATTCCAGGGCCACAGGAAATTTCATTGACCCTCACCTCTTGCCCAGGGGGAGATTCCACTTGACTTGACTACATTCGCCCCTCATCGCCTTTAATGTCGACGGCACCAAAAACACCTCAGGGACCATCTCATGGACTGCCACTGCCCTTGTCTCTCATGGACCCTTTTCCACCACTGAAAAATTCTTCATCCTTAGGCAAAAGAACCCCCAGATCATCCTAGGCATGCCCTGGCTAACGAAATGGAACCCGGACATCAACTGGAAACAAAGAACCATCTCAATTTCCTCACCTCTGAACAGGGTTGAGAGGACTCTTCATGAGCGCCCTCCCCACGAAGAGACCCTGGAAACTGAGATACACAAACTCACCATCTCCACTGAAATTGCCCAGCAAGCAACTCACCCAAACACTACTATCCCTGAACTTTGTGCTGACTTCACCGATGTATTTGCTGAGAGCACTCACAATACTTTACCCCAACATCACTCCTTTGACCACACCATCGATCTCAAAGATTCCTTCATCCCCAAAATCGCTAAAGTGTATTCCCTCAATCCAAAAGAACAAGAAGTCCTCGCCAATTTCATTGAAGAGCACCTGCGAACGGGACACATCATCCCCTCGAAATCCCCCCAAGCCTCTCCGTTTTTCTTCGTCCCCTAGAAAGACAGATCTCTTCGACCTTGTCAGGACTACTGCTATCTTAATTCTCACACTGTCCACAACGCCTACCCCCTACCCCTTATCTCTGACATCATCGATGATATGAAGGACGCAAACCTCTTCACCAAGGTGGACATTCAATGGGAGTACAATAACATTCGCATTCAGAAGTCTGACCAATGGAAAGCTGCATTTATTACCCCCCTCGGCCTCTTTGAACTGAGAGTCATGTTCTTTGGGTTCTCCAACACCCCCTCCACTTTCCAGTCATTCATGAATCACATCTTCACAGACATGATCACCAAATGATGGCTCAAAGTTTACATGGATGATCTAGGAATTTGCACTAAAGGCCCCTTATCCCTCCATCACGACCGTACACATTGTGTTCTTCTTCGACTACAAGAAAATAACCTCTCGCTCAAACTCTCCAAATGCTCCTTTGATACCTCTACCATGGAATACCTAGGTCTGATCATCAGGAAAGGACAATTACAAATGGACCCGGGAAAACTCACAGCCCTCAAGGAATGGAAACCCCCCTTGACCATTACCAGAATCCAATCCTTCCTGGGTTTCGCCAACTTTTATTGCAAGTTCATCCCAAACTTTTCCAACATAGTTGCCCCCCTGGTCTTCCTCACCAAAAAGAACGAACCGTGGATATGAACCCTTCCGCAACAGAAGGCCTTCAACACACTCATCGCCACCCTTTGCTTGGCCCCTGTCCTAAACCTCCTTGACTCCACCAAATCCTTTCTCCTTATGACTGACACTTCCCTTGTCGCTGCGGGTGCTGTCCTTGTTATGCGAAGCGTACCAACAAGGTTTCTAGGATCTTGAGTGGCTAAGGCGATACTCACGAAGAGACCGACGTCTTAGGGACTCAAGGATAGGATGAAGAACTAAGAGTGCTTGCTAGGGGCGAGCCTAGTAAGATCCA
>JBBPLO010000073.1:8652-39146 GCA_038089835.1 Retiboletus flavoniger
AGAGACCGATCCTTAGCAAGCCCACCTCCCTCAGGAATCCACGCCGGTCTACGGCTCCACGTGTCAACAACCCCAGAATCGACTGGTCGAGAAGGACCTTATCCCTCAATGAATCCACAGATCAGTCCAAACTCTGTAAAGAGAAGGTCCGACTGGACCAAGACCGACACAACAAGGTCTACACCTTTCCCATCCATGAACCCGACTCTATCCCTGTATGAGTCGTCTCTCAAGACCATCTTCAGAACTATAACGACTGGACCACTGAAGATGTCTTCATGAACACCACTGCCCATAACCGGTCCATATTCTGGATAATCCGATGTGGATCCTGCTTCCTTCGAGCTTCGCAAATCGCCAAAATCATCCAAGCTACCGACCTTGCCAAAGCTGAAGCTCTCAGCACCCCAAAAACCACACTTTCCCCAGAACACCAACAGTTCGCATCAGTGTTCTCCAAAGACACCGCCAACCACCTGCCACCTAGCCGACCCTATGACCATGAAATAAAGGTAAAACCTGACTTCATCCCTAACATCAGAAAGGTATACCCTCTCTCTCCCACGGAAAAAGAAGCCACAGAAAAGTTCATTGATGAGAACCTGGCAGCTGGGAAGATCTCCCCGTCTAACTCCCCCCAGGCTTCTCCATTCTTCTTCGTCCACAAAAAATACGGCAGTCTCTGACCTTGCCAAGACTACCAGAAACTCAACGAAGCCATGATCTGGGACACCTACCCCCTACCCTTGATCTCCGAGCTCATCGACAAGCTCCAAGATGCCAAAAGGTTCACAAAGTTCGACGTACGGTGGGGGTACAACAACGTACAGATAAAACCGGAAGACTGATGGAAAGCTGCCTTCGTCACCCATCGTGGGCTATTCCAACCCAACGTAATATTCTTCAGACTAACCAACTCCCCTGCCACATTCCAGCGATTCATGAACGACTCCTTCTGTGACATGATTGCTGAAGGATGGTTAGTCATCTACATGGATGACCTCCTTATTTTCTCCCCAGACGACGCCCTTCACACAGAGCGCACTCAACGCGTCCTCCCATGGATGACTGAGCTGGACCTCCATCTGAAACTAGAAAAATGCAAGTTTGCCACCAAGGAAGTCAAATACCTCGGGATGATCGTCCAACCAAGTCATGTTGCCATGGACCAGTCCATCTCTAGCAAACTCCCTACCTCCTTCTGCTCCCGCCTCTCACCATGGCAAACCATCGACAGCCTCCTCACCTTTAATGGCCGAGTCTATGCACCACCCAACGCCTGTCAGGCTATTCTGGCGAAACACCACAACCACCTCTCTGCTGGCCACCCTGGCTTCCTTAAAACCCATCAGCTAGTCTCTGCCCAGTATTGGTGGCCGGCTATGGCCACCTACATCTGCTCCTACATCTCCAGTTGTGCCATGTGCCAACAAAACAAAACCAACACCCACCTGACCACCCCACCCCTTATCCCCATTTGTTCCACCTGCTCCCGCCTGTTCCAACAGATCTCTTGCGATCTGATCACCGACCTCCCCCTGTCCGGGGGTTTCGATAGTCTTCTGGTCGTGGTCGACCACAGCCTTACAAAGGGGGTAATTCTCTGCCCCACAAAAAAATCCATCAATGCTGCCGGAATGGCCACTCTTTTCATCCACAGAGTATACTCCCACTTTGGCCTCCTCGATAAAATCATCTCTGACAGAGGTCCTCAGTTTGCCTCCGCCTTTTCAAAGGAACTTGCCTGCATCCTCAACTACAAGCTAGTCCTCTCCACAGCCTTTCACCCACAGACCGATGGAGAAACAGAGCAGGTAAACCAGGAAATAGAAACCTATCTCCACATCTTCTGCGGAGATTCCCCTGCCTCATTGGCAGATCGCATTCCCCAAGCAGAGTTCACTCACAATCACCGACCACACTCTGTAACAAACCAATCTCCGTTTTTCCTCCTCATGGGTTACGAACCTAACCCTCTACCCACTGTAGTTTCCTCCTCCACCGTTCCCACTGTTGAACTCCAACTTCAACAACTCTCCTCCACTCGCAATGAAGCATTGGCTTCACATGAACTCGCCTGCCAGATGATGGCAGCGAGATCCTGTCGCCCCTTCACCCCATTCAAGAAAGGTGACCAGGTTTGGCTAGAAGCCCATAACCTCCGCCATGAACTCACTAACCTGAAGCTCTCTCCCAAACAGGAGGGACTGTTCATTATCTCTGATGTCTTATCTGCAGTCACTTACAGGTTAAAACTGCCACAGACATGGAAAATTCACCCCATCTTCCATGCTTCCCTTTTATCACCCTATCGGCAAAATGCTATTTACGGACCCCATTTCAAAAAGAACCCACCGGATCTCATCGGCAGACAAGCAGAGTACAAAGTAGAAAAGATAATACGGCATAAAGGTGCTTCGGATAAATGCCACTATCTGGTCTGATGGAAAGGATACTCCACCAATGATGACTCCTGGCTTCTGGAAAAAGAACTCAAAAATGCATGGACCATCCTGTCTGCTTACAAAAAGGTGAACCACTGTGCCTTCCCTACATAGTTTCTCCCTCTTCTATCTCCCCTCCTTATAGTCTACAAAAAACAAAAGAACACAAAAACTGTCATGAACACCATCACTATCTCCCCCACTTCTCTCTCTATCTCTACCATGTCCTCAATACATTCGTCTCCTCCTATCTCTTCACCCCTCGCTGACCACGTTGTGTCCGCTGAGGATCTACCTATAGACTTCCCTACTATAGCTTCCCACTCATCCACAGTCTATGACCCCCTCATGTCTAGCTCCTGTGCTCCCTCACCCGGATGGGGAAGCCCTGACTCCCTGTCTGCTCCTTGCTGGGGCAACCGAACTCCCCCCTGTCTCTCTCACCACCATCGTTCCTGCTCCCATCCTCAGCGTCGACGTCCCTCTCTATGCACATCACTTGTGCAAGAACTACCCCTCTTGCAATAACATGCAGGAACTCGCTTCCGCCCTCACTGACTCTCACCTCATGATCCCACTCCAGTCCCTCATCGAAGACACCTCCCTGATAGAGCTTCTGTCAAAGCTCTACCTCCAAATCGCCCGCCTCAGCTTGATCCCACCCTGACCCTCCGACACTGACCTTGCATACCTCAGGTCCGTAGTCTCCACCATCCATAGAGAGGCCAGAGCCATCGTCCTCCACCTGGGCCACCAACTCGGAGCACTAGAGTTCCTCTGAGATCTTGACTGCTACCAGCAAGAGTTCACAGCCTGGCAAACTGCCCAGGGCCAGACAACCCCAAATATCCCGTCCTCCTTAGCATCCCCCCTTAACTCAGCCGAGTTAGACTTTTTAGCCCAAGTGGAAGCAGCCTGGATGGGCAATGACAGTTCCACCCCCCTCGACCTGTCACACCCCCATTATCGGGAAGCGTGCTATCATTGCCATCAACTCAGTCACTTTCGGACCGACTGCCAAGTATACCAGTGCCCACTCTGTCTCAACTTTGCACTGGGCCACCCCCAATCCCAATGCCCTCTTTGACGACCCCCTGCACCTCCCATCATTTCATCATCCTCGGGGTCCTGCTGTAACTCCCGCTCCCCTGTCCATTATCAAAACTGCTGTGCTCAACCAACACCTCCGTGACCTGTTTCTCCTTCCAGGCATCGCACGAACCACCGCCCTTGACGGAACCCTTCTCCAGTTGAAGTCACCAACTACAGCGATGATGATGTCAATGACGTCTTTGATGACAAAGCTTACGCTAACATGACTGGCTCCCCCAGAATTGGGTATATCGACCTTTAGAGTCAGGGTCATCGAAGACTCCCTGCCTAGTACGGGGGTAATGTTACGACTGTGGATACACATCCTCTTTTTCCTTTCCTGTTACTTAGCTATGTCTTCCTTTGTCCTCACTGCCTTCAGACATCAGGTATGCTGTTACTGCCTCATATACCACTTCCCCAGTTCCTTCCACCTTTCGCCGACTACTGGCCTCCCTCAGAACCATTGTATTAATAGCCTTGACTAGTCATGACTCAGACCCTTATTGGCTGACTCACTCCTTATCTTTGACACTGACATATCCCCTTATGTAAGCCCTTGGCAGTATTATTTAAACCCTCGTATCTCTACATGTATTCCCTAAGCTTAGTCTTCTTGAATACTACAAGTTACTTTGCCTCCTCCTCGCTCCTCTTGTCGTCATCAGCATCAACAAACTAAGATAAGGGTCATCCCCTTGGCCTTCCTCTGAGCTCGAGTCTAGGAATCTCCTAGGACTCTCACTACGACTCTAAGGGCTCCACCCTTTGAGTATCCTTCACCTCCGGTACTAGGCATTAGACCTATACCTTGTCATACCCAAAGTCCTCTATCGGCGTACACCCCTAAGTCCACCTCGCTTGTCCTTTGTCGAGGAAGTTACTCACTCAAGATCCTGTCGGTCCTAGCCCAACATAACACCACAACCATGATAGAGTCAAATCTGTCTGATGGGGGGAGATCGATGATCAGGTTGACAGAGAGTTGATGGAAGGGAATGGAGGTAGAGGAGAGGATGGGGAGAAGAGGGAGGGGTGAGTGTTGACCTTATTTTGTTGGCATGTGGGGCATCCAGCGATGAAGTGTTTAATGAAGATGGCCAGTCTGGGCCACCAGAAGTCCCTTTTGAGGATAGCCTTGGTGCAGAAGACACCCATGTGACCAGACAGGGGGGATGAGTGGATGGTGTGTAGGAGGGGGCTTTGGGCTGTGGGCGGAACATACATGCGATTGTGGAAGAAGAGATGGCTGTTCTCAAAGGTCCAGTTATGAGCAAGGGAGTGGGGGAACAGGGGGGTACCAGAGGATATGGTGGAGAGGGCTCAGGTGATGAGGGGATCGGAGGGGGTAGAGAATTTTGTCAGGTCAGTGAGGGTGAGGTCAAGTGCATTGATGATGAGGGGGTCAGGGAGGATTGATATGTTGGTGTTGTCAAGGGAGGTGTCGATGGAGTTGCAGTGTGACAGGGTGTCCACTGGGGCCATCTGAGACCCAGGGGTGACTTGCCAGGTGATGTTGTAGTCCTGGAGTAGGAGGGCCCAGCAGGCTTGACATTGGGATAGTTTTCAGGGGTCATGGAGGTAGGAGAGATTTTTATGATCGGTGATGATGGTGACGGGGTGGGTGGCACATTGGAGGTGATGACGCCATTCCGAGAGGGCAAGGATGACAGTGAGTAGTTCTTGGTCATAGATATCATAGTTGCATTCTGTGGAAGCAAAGGTTTTAGAAAAATAGGCGACTGGTTGGGGATTGCTGTTGGAGTCAGCTTGCATGGGCTGTAACAAGGAAGGCATTGGTCATGAGGAGAAAAGGTTTGGTAGGGTCAGGGAGATGTAGGACTGGGGCAGAGATGAGAGTTTCGAAGGCGTTTTGTTGGAGAGGGGTCCATATCCAGGGTTCATTTTTCTTGGTGAGGAAGACCAGGGGGGCAACAATGTTGGAGAAGTTGGGAATGAATTTGCAGTAAAAATTGGCAAAGCCAAGGAAGGATCGGATCCTAGTGACAGTAGTAGGGGGTTTCCACTCCCTAAGAGTGGTGAGTTTTCTGGGATCCATTTGTACTTGCCCTTTTCCACTGACAAGGCCCAGATATTCCATGGTGGGGGTGTCAAAGGAGCATTTAGAGAGTTTGAGTGAGAGATTGTTTTCCTGCAATCAAAGGAGGACTCGACAGGTGCGTTCATAATGGAGAGACAGGGGGCCATTGGTACAGATTCCAATATCATCCATGTAGACTTTGAGCCATCGCTCAGTGATCATGTTCATGAAAATGTGGTTCATGAATGCCTGGAAGGTGGAAGGAGCATTGGAGAAGCCGAAGAACATGACAGTTGGTTCGAAGAGGCCAAGGGAAGTAATGAAAGTGGCTTTCCATTGGTCAGATTCCCAGATGCAGATGTTGTTGTACCCCCATAGAATGTCCATCTTGGTGAAAAGGTCTGCATCTTTCATGTCATTGATGATGTCCAAGATGAGGGGTAGGGGATATGCATTTCGGATGGTATGGGAATTGAGATAGTGGTAATCTTGGCAGGGTCATAGAGACCCGTCTTTCTTAGGAACAAAGAAAAATGGGGATGCTTGGGGGGATTTTGAGGGGACAATGCAGCCCATCTTTAGGTGCTGCTTAATGAAATCAGCGAGGGCTTCTTGTTCTTTTGGGTTAAGGGAGTATATTTTGGCAATTTTAGGAACAAAGGAATCTTTGAGATCAATGGTGTGGTTGAAAGAGTGATGTTGGGGCAGAGCATTGTGAGTACTCTTGGTGAATACATCAGTGAAATCTGTGCAAAAGTCTGGGATAGCAATGTTTTTATGGGCCAATTGCTGGGCAATCTCAGTGGAAATGGTGAGTTTGTACATCTCAGCTTCTGTGATCTCTTCTTGGGGAGGGCACTCATGGAGAGTCCTCTCAACCCTTTTAGAGATCAGGAGATGGAGATGGTCCTTTCCTTCCAGTTGATGTTGGGGTCCCACTTTGTTAGCCAAGGCATTCCTAGGATGATCTGGGGTTGTTTTTGTCACAAGACAAAGAACTTTTCAGTAGCAAAAAAAGATCCATGAGAGACAAGGGCAGTGGTGGTCCAGGAGATGGTTCCTGCTGCATTCTTAGTACCACCAACATTGAGGGTGACAATGGGAGGGTGTAGTCAGGTTAGGCAGAACCTTCCTTTTGGCAGAAGGCAGGGGTCAATGAAGTTTCCAGTGGCCCCCAAGTCAATGAGGTCAGTGGTTTCAACAGTTTGTATGAGTACATCAAGGCACAGATTTCTATTCTCTTTGGATGCTACAAGTACATGGGTAGTAGTGGGGGAAGAGGACATTGATGCAACTTCCCTTTTCAAAAATCCTTTGCCTTTTGGACATTGGCGAATTAAATCATGTTTACTTCCTCTCCTCCTTTGTCTTCCTCATAGCACATTTTGAGGACAGCGAGGATTTCAGTCTTGTTCTTTCCAGTGGTCTGAAGCGAGTTCATGTACTGCTGGAGAGGGAAGGGCTGAGCAGATTGGTTTGGGGTGGCTAGGGAGGGGACGGGAGTGGAGATGGTGGCTCTAACATTTTGAGGGCAGCTGGAGGTGGGAGTCTTTCTACAATTGCGGGTGTCATGCCCAATGGTCCAGCATCGAAAACACCTTCCCTCCTTGATGCACTTAGCCCATTTGGCAGGTGTGAGTTTGGTCAAGGTGGAGGATGCATTGATGTCCATGGCATTTGGATCTTTGGGAGTTCAATTGTTGAAAGAGAAGTGTTACTGTTTTTCTCCTCTCTCATGGTATTCTCCTTGTAGTTCACTTTCGTCCTTTTCATAACTGGTGTAGACAAACCTCTCCTCAACTAGTCAACACCTATCTCATTATATGTAGTTCCTCTGCTCTATGTTTCACTCGATTGCCAGTAGCCAATCACAGCTACCACTTCTTTCTTTCTTTGGACTAATCCCTCCTCGTTGACTCTCTCTTATGTCAGCTAGTTTCCCCAACATTCCATAGCATTCCATGGTCTGTGTGCTATTCCCATAATATAAATAACCTGTCTCCCATCGCCTTGTACCTCATACTTGATCTGTGCAATACAAGTGTATCTTCAAGTGTCATTCCTGTAGAATCTTAGTAGATCTCTAAGATTCCCCTTAGCACCCTTAGTATCAATTGTTGACACAATAAGAAGTTGGTCTCTTCGTGAGTATCGCCTTGTCATCTCAACCCTTGAGAACTCCTCATTATGTATGCTTTGCATAACAAAAGATCAAGTATCTCCTCAGTCCCACCTACTTAGGTGAAGGACCCACCACTTTTCACTACGTCTAATTGAGCACCTGAAGAAGAAGACTTGGACCTCCCTAACCTTGCCCAATACTGAACTCCCTCTCGACGAGTCGCTGGTTCTAGCAGGGCTCCTCTACTAGATCCATTCTTCACCCCACAAGGAAGAACACCCCCTCGCCCTTTGCCTTCCCAGAACCCCCCTCGACAACTGAGTCCCCCTTCTTGCTGACCTAGCCCACCTCCTTGACAACCTAGTTCACCCTTTCAACAACCGAGCCCAATCCAGTACTCCCCTCCGATTTCCCCCATTATGTCCACTCGCACCACTGAGCTCAAAGTGGCCCTCCCCACGGATTTCTCTGGAAAATCTTCCAACACTTCCAGATGGATGAAGGCCATGAAGGCCTATTTCACAATCAACAGTGCTCTTTATACCACCAACACCAACAAGATCATGACCACCCTCAACAAGATGTCCAAAGGACGAGGAGCTACTTTTGCCAAAGCCTGGTATGATAAAATGGTGGATACGACCATTACCACAGGAAAGACCTTCACTGACTTCGCCACCAATTTCGAAACCACCTTCTTCCCCTTTGATGCCAAAGCCACCATATGCCTTAAACTTGCTAAACTCTATCAAAACTCCAGCTGTTCTGATGACGGTTTTCAACAGTACATCACTGACTTCCAGAACCTCTCTGGGAAGTTGGACATCTCCAATGAGGTAATGCTGATCAATCACTTCTCCCTAGGCCTCAACCAGCAAATTACCACCATGATCCTCTTCATGGGAACTGTCCCCACCACCATCAAAGAGTGGATTGAAAAAGCTAAAACCTTCCATGTGCAGAAAATGTGCATACAAGCCCTTCATTCTGGACATACCCCCCCCTTCTGGAATATCTCCAAAGCTGCTCGCAACCCCAATGCTGTTACGTTTTTCTTTCCCTATCATCGAACTCTCCTCCTTGTATACTTTACCTCCATAGTCTCTTATTATGGACGACGTATCCTACATGCCAATGAGGTAGTTCTCTTCATCGGCGGACCTTCTATGATATCCCTATCAGCCTTCTGTTAGAGTATCATCTCCTTAACCCCCATCTCCGTGGACTACCCTCCTAACTAAGTTCTCTCATACTTAGTCGTCCTCTTGTTCCTCATTCATCTATTTCAGGTCTGTGCATGGGAGTCTCCATTAGTATAAGTATCTAGTGTTGTTCCTGTATTCCCCATTCTTGATCTGCGCAATACTAGCATATATTATTGAGTCCTCCTAGTCCTCTGCTGAGTTCTTAGTGATTCTAAGAACTCTACTCTTGCCTCAGTAACCTAAAGGATCCTTCGAATCTTAGTTATTCTGCTAGATGTCAGTCTCTTTGTGAGTATCACATAGTAGTCTAAACTCCCTCGAGCCCTAGTCCCTTAGTGTACACTACACGTAACAAAAGGTCAAGAATCTCCCTGATCCCACCTTTCTAGGTGAAGGACCAACCACCCTCACCACCACGTCATTCAAAGCCCCTGGAGATAGTGACCCTGAACTCCCAGACCTCTCCCAGTACCAACTACCATCCAGATGAATTGCCAGCTCCAGCAGAACCCCACTCCTGGACCCATCCTTCACATCATCGCCCAAGACCCAATGACCAAGTAACTCCCCTCGTCAACTCAGCCCTCCCCCTCGTCAACCCAGCCCAATTGACATCTCTCGTTCACCATCACCCACCATGCCCTCCGAATTAAAAGCTGTGCTCCCCACCAATTTTTCTGGAAACCCCTCTGACACCTCTCAATGGATGAAAGCCATGAACACTTACTTCCAGATCAACCAGACACTCTACCCTGGGGATCCAGAGAAGATCATGACTGCTCTTAACAAAATGCCCATTGAAAGGGGAGTCTCCTTCGTGGAAGTGTGGTATGACAAGATGGCCGATCTTACCCTCGTCACTGGGAAATCCTTTGCAGATTTCATCAAAGACTTCGAAACCACCTTCTTTCCTTATGATGTGAAAGCCACTGCTTGCCTCGAACTGGCCAAATTATGCCAGAAGATCTCCTGCTCCAGCGACAGATTTCAGCAATACATCACTGATTTTCAGAACCTCACTGGAAAATCTGATATCACTGATGAAACTACCCTCATTGATCACTTCGCCTTGGGTCTCGACCAACAACTCACCACTATGATCCTATCCATGGGGACTGTCCCCACTACCATTGCCAACTGGGTAACCAAAGCTAAAACCTTCCATGCCCAGAAAATGAGAATTCAAGTGCTCTGCACAGGAACCACCCCTTCCCCATTCTCTTTCAACCACCGCACCCTCAGAGACCCCAATGCCATGGAAGTTGACACATCTATCACATTGACCAAACTTACCCCCACTGAATGAGCCAAATGCATCAAGGAAGGTTGATGCTTCCACTGCAGAATGATTGGACATGATGCCCATAACTGCAGGAAAAACCCCAGCCGCCCCCAGAACATCAGAGCCACCATCACCACTGCCCCCCCCACGCCAATGACCCCTCCAACCCCTGCCACACTTTCCCCTCTCCAACAATACATAAATTCCCTCCATACCACTGGCAAAAATGAAACCGAGATTCTCTCAGTCCTCAAAATGTGTTATGACGAGGACAAAGAAGGAGAGGAGATAAATGCCATCCAATTTGCCAACATGCAAAAGCAAAGGATTTTTGAGAAGGAAAGCAGTCTCAACGTCTTCTTCCCTAGATTTCACCCATGTACTCGTAGCATCACAGAAAAATAGAACCATCTGTCTTGATGTAAAAGTACAAAATGTCGAAACCTCAGCCCTCATTTATTCAGGCACAACTGGAAACTTTATCGACCCTTGCCTCCTACCTAGAGGAAATTTCCACCTCTCGAAAGTTCACCATCCAATCCTTGCTTATAATGTTGACAGAACCCTCAACTCTGCCAGGACCATCCGCTGGACCACTACCACCACCATCTCCCATGACTTCTTTTCGTCTGTTGAAACTCTCTTTGTCCTTCAGCAAAAAGAACCCCAGATCATCCTAGGCATGCCCTGGTTGGTCAAATGGAATCCAAATATCAATTGGAAGACACACACCCTCTCTATCCAAACACCTCCCATGAGGGTTGAGAGGACTCTTCATGAGCGCCCTCCCCAGAAGGAGGTCATGGAAGAGAACATCTACAAATTAACCATTTTGACCAAAATCACCCAGGAATCCACTCCCTCCTCCATGACTGTCCCTGACTTCTGCAAAGATTTTGCCAACATCTTCGCAGAATCTACTCATGATCTCCTCCCACCCCATCATTCCTTCAACCACACTATCGACCTCAAAGACTCTTTTGTCCCAAAAATCGCCAAAATCTACTCCTTAAATCCCAAAGAGAAAGAATCCCTTAAGGAATTCATCAAAGAATATCTCAGAACTGGCCGCATCATCCCTTCCAAATCCCCTCAAGCTTCCCCCTTTTTCTTTGTCCCAAAGAAAGATGGAACACTTCGCCCATGTCAGGATTACCGATACCTAAACTCCCACACTGTTCGGAACACCTACCCCCTACCACTTATCTTCAACCTCTTGGACGATATAAAGAACACAGAGCACTTCACCAAAATGGACGTTCGTTGGGGGTATAACAATATCTGCATCTGGGAAATGGATCAATGGAAAGCAGCCTTCATCACCCCCCTGGGACTCTTTGAACCAACAGTGATGTTTTTCGGATTTTCCAATGCCCCATCCACTTTCCAATCGTTCATGAACCACATATTTGCTGACATGATCGTGGAACAATGGCTAAAAATCTACATGGACGATCTGGGTATCTGCACTAAAGGACCCCTCTCACTTCATCATGAATGCACTTGACATGTTCTCCTTCAACTATGTGAAAATAACCTCTCACTCAAACTCTCTAAATGTTCTTTCGACACCCAAATCATGGAATACCTAGGGCTCGTCATCAGGAAAGGCGAAGTACAGATGGACCCCCACAAACTCTCTGCTCTCAAGGACTGGAAACCCCCCACGACAGTTACTGGCATCCAATCCTTCATCGGATTCACCAACTTCTATAGGAAATTCATCCCCAGTTTCTCCAATATAGTTGCCCCTCTGGTCGCCCTCACCTGAAAGAACCAAACCTGGAATTGGACCCCCCTCCAACAAAATGCTTTCCACTCTCTCATCTCTGCTCATTGCTCTGCCCCAGTCCTTGCTCTTCCGGACCCCTCCAAACAGTCCTCACTCATGACCAACGCTTCCTTGTTCACCACCAGTGCAGTCCTCATGCAACCAGATGTAAATGGAGACCTACACCCTCTGGCCTACTTCTCAAAAACCCTCGCCCCTGCAGAACACAACTATGATATCTATGACAGAGAACTTCTTGCAGTAATCTTAGCCCTCTCTGAATGGCATCATCATCTACAATGTGCCATCCACCCCATCATCATCATCATCGATCACAAAAATCTCTCTTACTTACGAGATCCACGCAAACTCTCTTGATGACAAGCTCAATGGGCCCTATTCCTTCAGGATTTCGACATTCAATGGAAAGTCACCCCTGGCACCAAGATGGGACCAGCTGATGCCCTCTCTCGTCGAGACCTTGTTGACACCTCGTCTGACAATATAGACTCCCCTATCCTCCCAGAACCCCAAGTCATAAACACACTCGACCTAACCCTCACTGATCTTATCAAATCATCCACCCCTTCGGACCCCCTAGTCATTCGAGCCCTGGAAGCCATCTCCTCATCCTCCCCCTTATTCCCTTGCTCCCTCGCCTCCAACTGGACCTTCGAAAATGGACACCTATTCTTCCATAAAAGAATGTATGTCCCACCCTCTGCCAGATCCCCTCTCCTACATTCCATCCACTCTTCTCCACTCACTCGTCACATGGGCATCTTTCACACCAAATCCATTCTCGAACGTGACTTTTGGTGGCCAGGTCTAGCAACCTTTGTCAAACACTTCATCACTGGATGCCCCACTTGCCAACAGAACAAAACCAACATCCACCCCTCATGCCCCCCTCTCATTCCCATTGCCTCTCACTCCCCCATCCCATTCCACCAACTCTCAGTGGACCTCATCACTGATCTTTCCCTGTCCAACTCATTCAACTCTATCATGGTCTTACTAAGGGGGTCATTCTCCTGCCTTGCACTAAAACCATCGATGCTGCAGGAGTAGCCCTCCTTTTTTTTGACAACATGTTCAAATGATTCAGTCTCTACAATTCCATCATTTCAGACCAAGGCCCTCAATTTGCCTCTGCCTTTGCCCTTGAACTCGCCCGACTCCTGAAATATGACATCCGTCTATCATCCACCTATCACCCTCAAACTGATGGCCAAACTGAGCGAACAAACCAAGAACTTGAAGTGTACCTATGCATCTTTTGTGCCAACAACCCTCACTCCTGGTCTAAAGCATTATCAGCTGCTGAGTTCCACCATAACTCTGCCCCCCACTCCTCTACCCAGAAATCCCCATTCTCCCTGCTATATGGATATGAACCAAGGACCTTTCCCCCACTAGGCAAAACCTTCATCCCCGCACTCGAAAACTGCTTAACAATCCTGGATGAAAACAGAAAAGAAGCCCTTGCTGCCCATGAATCCACACGGAAACTAATGTCTTCCCGATCAACTCACAGTTTCTCCCCTTGGAAAGTTGGAGATCGAGTCTGGCTAGAAGCCACCAATCTCTGCCTCCAACTTCCATCATGGAAATTAGCTCCAAAACATTACGGCCCATTTGAAATCACTCATGTCCTCTCCCCTGCATCCTACAAACTCCGACTTCCCCCCACATGGCACATCCATGACACCTTCCATGCTGCACTTCTATCCCCTTACCGAATGACCCAAGCTTACAGCTCTCCATACCTATGACCACCACCTGACGTCATTAACTGAGAAGAAGAGTATGAAGTTGAAACAATCCACAGTCATAAAGGACCCCAATCTAAGCGACAGTTCCTAACCTCATGGAAAGGTTACCCATGTTCTGAAGATACTTGGAAACCCAAATCAAACCTTCGTCACACGGAAAAAATCCTTTCCACCTATAAACATCTCTACTCCCTCTAGGAAGCACACTGTGTTCTCAAGATGTCGGTCTCTTTGTGAGTATCGCCTTGCAAACACAGTATATGCCCCCTTGCTCCTCTTACTCCCTCAACCATGTCTGGACATATCTCATGGAACACCTCCCCTCTATCATCCTCTTCCTCCTCATCCTCATGATCACTTTTACGATCGCAACAAGCCTTCCCTATGTATCTACCAGAATGAGAAAGACTCTCTTTATTTGCCACCATACTTGAAACCCCTGCCCTTACCCTCACCATAGAAGCTCACCCTAGCTTCCCTGACAACGAAGTAACCCACTCACTCATTCACACTTACCACACCGTCACCTCCGCTCAACACCTCATGGAATCTCAGAACCCCCCAGACCCTACTCTCTGATTTACTCTAAGTGAAGCCTCTCGCCACACCCTAAACGCTCTCTCTCTCCATGGTTTCTCCATCTATGCCAAGGAGATCCCACATATGCTCATTTACCCCACCCTACATCGAATTCTTTCCTCCCTCCCCAATGCACAATGTGACCTTTATGTACAAACTGTAGAAAATTTTCTTCTTTCCCAACCTTGTCCACTCCCTCTCCCAATTTCTCCCCCTTGTTCAAGACCTCTCATCAAATGACTCACGGACTTCCCCTACTCATCCTCACTGCGCCCTGAACCCCCCGTAGACCCCCCCTCTGACTTCCCCATTTCCATTCCCATCCTCGAAGAACCCATCCCCACAGAAGTCATCACAACCATCTCGGTCACTGTCGAGGAAGAACCCCCAATCCCCCCTACCTTTCCAGTCTGCACAGAACCATGTGAGATACATTTTCCCAATGGGAACTCCATTCTCTCCTCCCCGGTTCGGGTCATCCCTTGGCCTAACCTCCTTCGTCCCTCCCCAGCCACTCCTTCCACCGTCTGTCATCAATGTGGCCTATGAGGTCACTATCTTCAGGACTGCCCTTGCCACCACTGTAGCCACTGCCACCTCTATGCCCCCAGACATCTCATGGTTCAATGTTCACTTTTCCAATGTGGCTACTGTGACAATTGGGGACACATGGAACGCTTCTGTCCCCATAGGAATTGTGGAGTTTGCTATGAACCTGGGCACATCGTCAGTAACTGTCTGTTCGAGGTGTTATCCCCCTCCCAGCAGGGTGCTATCTTTGGGATTGGATCCCCAATCAGATGAACTATTCCATAGGAATGGGTTGTTGATTGAGCCTGGGGCTCGATTATATGATGGGGGTAATGTTACGTTTTTCTTTCCCTATCATCAAACTCTCCTCCTTGTACACTTCATCTCCATAGTCTCTTATTATGGACGACGTATCCTATGTGCCAATGAGGTAGTTCTCTTCATCGGCAGACCTTCCATGATATCCCTATCAGCCTTCTGTTAGAGTATCATCTCCTTAACCCCCATCTCTGCAGACTACCCTCCTAACTAAGTTCTCTCATACTTAGTCATTCCCTTGTTCCTCATTCGTCTATTCCAGGTCTGTGTGTGGGAGTCTCCATTAGTATAAGTACCTAGCATTGTTCCTGTATTCCCCATTCTTGATCTGCGCAATACTAGTGTATATTATTGAGTCCTCCTAGTCCTCTGCTGAGTTCTTAGTGATTCTAAGAACTCTACTCTTGCCTCAGTAACCTAAAGGATCCTTCGAATCTTAGTTATTCTGCTAGACGTCGGTCTCTTCATGAGTATCGCCTAGTAGTCTAAACTCCCTCAAGCCCTAGTCCCTTAGTGTATGCTACGCATAACAAATGCCATGGACATAGATGTTACCTCCCTCACTAAGCTTACCCCAGCTGAACGAGCCAAGTGCATCAAAGAGGGAAGGTGCTTTCACTGCTGAATCATCAGCCATGATGCCCAAAACTGCAAGAAAACCAGTAATGCCCCAACCCCTTCTCACACTCAGAACATTCACGCCACCACCACCAGCCCCAATGTCACTTCCCCCTCACCCCCAGTACCCTCTAAGCTGCTTTCCTCCCTTGAACAATACGTCAACTCCCTTCGCACCTCAGGAAAGGATGAGAAGGAGATCCTTTCAGTTCTACGTATGTGTTATGAAGAGGAACCCAGGGAGAGCATGGAAGAAGAAGTCAATTCTGTTTCATTTGCCAAAATCCAAGAAGTAAAGGATTTTTGAAAAGAGAAGTATCCTTGATGTCTACTTCTCTTCACTCTACCAATGTACTTGTAGCCTGTTACGCGTAGCGTACAAGAGAAGACTAGGACTAGAGGAAGTATCAACTATCAGGCGATACTCACAAAGAGACTGACATCTGATAGAGGATCAAGGATTTGTCAGAAAACCCTTAGGTTTCTTCCAAGGCTGAGAGGGAGTTCTTAGAATCACTAAGAACTTGTGAACTAGGAACTGAGGGGACTCAAGTCAATATGCTAATATTGTGCAGATCAAGAATAAGGAAAATACAGGGATAAGACTTGGTACTTATATTGGGAAAGTTCCCATGCACAGACTGAGAGTGACTAATGGGGGATGAGGGGACGACTAAGTACAAGAGAACCTAGTTAGGAGCATAGTCTGCGGAAATAGAAGTCAAGGGAATGACGTTTCAGGGAAAGGCTGAAAGGGAAAGCATAGAGGGACTGCCGATGAAGAGTACTACCTCTTTAGCTCGTGGGGTGCATCATCCATAGTAAGAATTCAATGATGAGGAAAGAAAAACGTAACATTACCCCTTTCATATAATTGAGCCCCAGGCTTGATCAATGATCCATTCCTATGAAAGTGCTCATCCAGTCAGGGATCTGACTCCGAAGATAGCGCCCTGCTGGGAGGGGGAAAGCACCTCGAATGGACAGTTACTGATGACATGCCCAGGTTCATAGCAAATTCCACAATTCCTATGGGGGCAGAAATGTTCCATGTGTCCCCAATTGTTACAGTGGCCACACTGGAAAAGCAAACATTGAACCATGAGATGTCTGGGGGCGTAGAGGTGGCAGTGGTTACAGCGATGGCGAGGGCAGTCCTGAAGATAGTGACCTCATAAGCCACATTGATGACAGACAGTGGATGGAGTGGCTGGGGAGGGATGGAGGATGTCAGGCTGAGGGATGACCCAAACTGGGGAGGAGAGAACGGTGTTCCCATTGGAAAGATGGATCTCACGTGGTTCCATGCAGACTGGAAAGGTGGGGGTAATTGGGGATTCCTCCTCGACGGTGACTGGGATGGTTGTGATGCCCTCAGTGGCGGTTGGGTCTTCAGGGATAGGGATGGAGATGGAGGAGTCACTGAGGGGGTCTGGACAAGGAGGGGAGGAGTAGGAGAAGTCTGTGAGTCATTCTGCAAGAGGTCTGGAGTGAGGAGGGGGAATGGGAAGAGGGAGGGGATGGGGTTGAGAGGGGAGAAAATTTTCTATGTTTTGTATGTAAAGGTCTTTTTGTGCATGGGGGAGAGATGAGAGGATACGACGAATGGTGGGATAGATGAGGGTATGGGGGATTTCTTCTATGTAAATGGTGAAGCCATGGAGGAATAAGGCGGTCAGACTGTGACGTGAGGCTTCGTTCAGGGTGAAGTGGAGGGTGGGATCAGGAGAGTTTTGGGTTTCAGAGAGGCGTTGAGTGGAGGCAATGGTGTGATAGGTGTGGATGAGGGAATGGGTCACTTCGTCATCAGGAAAACTAGGATGAGCTTCAATGGCAAGGGAGAGAGTTGGAGTTTCGAGGACGGTGGCAAACAAAGAAAGTCTTTCTTGTTCGGGCAGGTACAAGGGGAAGGCTCATTGTGACCATAAAATAGACCATGAGAATGAGGAGGAGGAGGATGAAAGAGGGGATATATTTCGTGAGATGGGTCGGGACATGGTTGATGAAGAGTAAGGGGTAGGAGGGTGTGTGTGACGTTTGGCAAGGTGATACTCACGAAGAGACCGACGTCTTGTGAACGTTATTAAATTTCTTAGAGGGAGTGGAGATGTTTATAGGCGGAGAGGATTTGGGTTGCATGACGAAGGTTAGATTCGGGTTCCCATGTGTCCTCGGAGTGTGAGTAGCCCTTCCATGAGGTCAGGAACTGTCACTTAGACTGCAGTCCCTTGTGACTGCAGATTGTTTCAACTTCATATTCTTCTTCTTGGTTAATGATGTCAGGTGGTGGTCATAGGAACGGGGTGCCATAAACTTGAGTAGTACGGTAGGGGGATAGAAGGGCAGCATGGAAGGTGTTGTGGATGCGCCATGTGGGGGGGAGTCAGAGTTTGTAAGATACTGGAGATAAGATGTGAGTGATTTCAAATGGGCTGTAATGTTTCAGCACTAATTTTCACAAAGGGAGTTGAAGGTGGAGATTAGTTGCTTCTAGCCACTCTTGATCTCCGACTTTCCATGGGGAGAAGTTTCGGAATGACCAGGAGGTTATTAATTTCTAAGTGGATTCATGGGTGGCAAGGACTTCCTTTCTATTTTCATCCAGAGTTGTTAATCAGTTTTCAAGTGCTGGGATGAAAGTTTTGCCTAGTGGGGGAAAGGCTCTGGGTTCATAGCCGTATAGTAGGGAGAATGGGGATTTCTGGATGGAGGAGTGGGGGGCTGAATTGTGGTGGAACTCGGCCGCTGATAGAGTGGTTGACCAGGAGTGGGGGTTATTGGTGCAGAAGATGCATAGATAGACTTCGAGTTCTTGGTTTGTTTGTTCAGTTTGGCCATCAGTTTGGGGGTGGTAAGCAGATGACAAACGGATGTCATATCATAGGAGTCGAGCAAGTTCCAGAGCAAAGGTGGAGGCGAACTGAGGGCCTCGATCGGATATGATGGAATCATAAAGGCCAAACTGTTTGAACATGTTTTCAAAAAAAAGGAGGGCTACTCTGGTGGCATCGATGGTTTTGGAACAAGGAAGGAGAATGACCCCTTTAGTAAGACCATGGTCAACCATGACCATGATAGAATTGAATGAGTTGGATGGGGGAAGGTCGGTGATGAGATCTATGGAGAGTTGGTGGAAGGGAATGGTGGAGGATGAAGTGATTGGGATGAGAGGGGGGCGTGAGGGGTGGGTGTTGACCTTGTTCTGTTGGCAAGTGGGGCATCCAGCGATAAAATGTTTGACGAAGGTTGCTAGACCGGGCCACCAAAAGTCACGTTCCAGGATGGACTTGGTGCAAAAGATACCCATGTGGCCAGTGAGTGGGGAGGAGTGGATAGAGTGTAAGAGGGGGGATCTGGCCGAGGATGGAATGTACATTTGGTGTCGAAAGAATAGGTGTCCGTTTTCGAAGGTCCAATCGGAGGCAAGGGAACAAGGAAATAAGGGGGAGGAGGAGAAGATGGCCTGCAGAGCACAGATGACTAGGGGGTCAGAGGGGGTGGAGGATTTGATGAGATTTGTGAGGGTTAGGTCTAGGGCATTGATGACAAGGGGTTTGGGAATGATAGAGGAGTCGATATTGTCCCATGAGGTGTCAATATGGTCTTGGCGAGATAGCGCGTCTGCTGGTCCCATTTTAGTATCAGGGGTGACTTTCCATTGGATGTCGAAGTCTTGGAGGAAGAGGGCCCAGCAAGCTTGTCATCGAGAGAGTTTGTGTGGGTCACGTAAATAGGAAAGGTTTTTGTGGTCAGTAATGATGATGATGGGATGGGAGGCACATTGCAGGTGATGATGCCACTCTGAGAGGGTGAGGATGACTGTGAGGAGTTCTCTGTCATAGATGTCATAGTTGCATTCAGCAGGAGCAAGAGTTTTTGAGAAATAGGCTAGGGGACAGAGATCTCCATTTGAATCAGGTTGCATGAGAACTGCACCGGTGGCTGATAGGGAGGTGTCGGTCATGAGGGAGAATGGTTTGGAGGGGTCAGGAAGTGCAAGGATGGGGGCAGAACAGAGGGCAGAGATGAGGGAGTGGAACGCAGTCTGTTGGAGGGGGGTCCAATTCCAGATTTCATTTTTTCGGGTGAGAGAGACTAGGGGGGCGATGATGTTGGAAAAGTTGGGGATGAATTTTCTATAAAAATTGGCAAACCTGATGAAGGATCTGATTTCTGTGACTGTTGTGGGGGGTTTCCAGTTTTTGAGGGCAGAGAGTTTGTGAGGATCCATCTGTACCTCGCTGTTTCCGATGATGAGGCCAAGATATTCCATAGTTGGGGTGTTGAAGGAACATTTGGAGAGTTTGAGCGATAAGTTATGCTCGCATAATCGGAGGAGAACTCGTCGCATGCGTTCATGGTGGAGAGAGAGAGATCCCTTAGTACAGATGCCTAGGTTGTCCATATAGATTTTCAACCATCGTTCAGTGATCATATCAGTGAAGATATGATTCATGAATGCCTGGAAAGTCAAGGGGGCATTTGAGAAGCCAAAGAACATCACTGTTGGTTCGAAAAGTCCTAGGGGAGTGATAAAGGCTGCTTTTCATTGATCAGATTCACGAATGCGAATGTTGTTATAGCCCCAGCGAATATCCATTTTGGTGAAGTGATTGGCATCTTTCATATCATCTAAGAGGTCAGAGATGAGAGGTAGGGGGTAGGCATTCCAAATGGTGTGGGAGTTCAGATATCTATAATCTTGACAGGGACAGAGTGTCCCATCTTTCTTTGGGATGAAGAAAAATGGGGAGGCTTGGGGGGATTTGGAGGGGGTGATATGACCAGTTTTGAGATGTTCCTTGATGAATTCTTTGAGAGATTCTTTCTTTTTGGGGTTCAGGGAGTAGATTTTGGCGATTTTCAGAACAAAGGAATCTTTGAGGTCAATGGTGTGGTCGAAAGATCAGTGGGGTGGGAGGAGGTTATGGGTGGATTCTGCAAAGACGTCACTGAAGTCTTTACAGAAATCGGGAATTGTTGTGGACAGGGGGGTTGAGTTCTGGGCAATTTCAGTGGAGATGGTTAGCTTGTAGATTCCCTCCTCCTCAGCCTCCTTTTGGGGAGGGCACTCATGAAGAGTCCTCTCGACCCTCATAGGAGGTGTTAGGATGGAGAGAGAGTGTGTTTTCCAGTCTATGTCCAGGTTCCACTGTTACGAATACATGATAAGATAACGATAAGACAAGATAAGGAGCCAGATAGATAAGGACTCTGATAAGATAAGATATACTTATGGTAGTACAGTCACGTGACATATGACCTCATGATGACGTAGAGTCTAGACTGTAGGTCTAGTATGGACTATAAGTGTTACGATACGAGACGCGGTCTCCTATCTCTTTTCTTTTCTCTTTTCTTTACGCTTAGCTATGTCCCTTTTCGTCCTCATAGCCTTCGGACTCTAGGTACGCCGTCACTGCCCCATGTACCGCTTCTGCGGTTCCCTCCGCTTCTTCGTCGTTCTACGACCTTCTTTGGAGCCGTTGTATTATTAGATATGACTCGTCGTGACTCAGCCCTTATCGCGCTGACTCACTCCTTATCTCTGATGCTGACGCATCCCCTTACGTAACCCTTGGCTAGCTCTATTTAAACCCTCGCTACCACCTGTAATCTCCTTAGCTTAGTCTCCTCAATCTACAAGGTTCTAAGCCACTCCTCGTCCCTCGTCGCTGTCTGTTATCAGCACACTAAGTCTACGGAACTCCTCCGTAGTCTTCCCTTCGTAACCTTCGTCCCGGACTTAAGGAATCCCCTTGAAGTCCATCCGCAGGCCGTTTGGCGTTGCTTCCGTTCACAAGGGAAACCTTTGAACGCGTGTCTCCGAAGACTTTTGTCGGAACACCTGAGTATCCTCCTTCGTCTTCGTGTTCACAGAGAGCTCACTCTGCTGGTACTCATAGCCCAGCCGCCCTTCGCCCTTGACTCCTTGAGAACCTTCTGAGGACCCACTGGTATCCTAGCCCAGCGTAACAAAAGACTAAGCTGAACCCTACGGACGACTACCAGGTCGCTCCTCTCCCATACTCCCACCCTCAGTCTGCACGGGGTAATTCCCTGGACAACCGCGCACCATCTTCCTGCACTCAGCCTGAACGGGGTGATTCCCTGGGCAACGCGCCACCATTTCCTCCCAGTGGTACAGACTTCGAGGAACGCCCGAACAAGGCCCTTCCTCCCCTGAACCCTCGTCTACCTCCGACCACTCCGACCCTGACGAACAGCCCACCTCTCCCCAAGAGGAAGAAGAAACCCTCCACCTCGCCCGAAGCCTCTCGCACCAACTTAGTATTCTGCGAGTTCCTTCCCCTGAGACTCCCACTCCCACTGCCGCGCAACCAAGCGTGTCTATCCCTCCCAGACCTACTCGGCCCGCGACCCTCACCGGGCTCCCTCTATCTCGCACGCGTCCCGCCGTCACCCCCGCGCCCCCACCCAGAACTACAATGGCTGCAAAGGAACTCCGCCTTGGAGCCCCCGAGCCCTTCAATGGGTCCTATGATCAATCCGAACAGTGGTTCAACACTGTTCAGTTCTACCTCCTCGTCAACGAGGACGTCTACGACACCAACGCGAAGAAAATCGCGTTCGCTCTTTCTTATATGACTAAAGGATCTGCTGCCATCTGGGCCGCAACCTTTAGGCAGAAATGCTTCTCCGCAGGAACCATCAACCTCGGAACCGTCGCCACTTTCACCACGGAGTTCCTGGCCGCCTTCAAACACCAGGACTCAATTGGAAACGCCATCGCCTGGCTTTCCACCACTCGTATGCAGAAGAAGAAGGATGGATTCTCCCCCTCCCTTCTCAAGTACATCGCTACCTTCCGTAGCAAAGTCGCTGTCGCTCAAATAACTGACGACAACATCCTCATCGCCTACTTCGCTGCAGGACTCCCCTCCTCCATCATGTATAAAATCTACGCGATGGAAACGCCACCCACCACGATCACCAACTGGTACTCGAAGGCCATGCACTTCGAGAACATGTGGAACCGTGCCCACGAGGTCGCCTCCTGATCCGGAGCCGACCGAGCAAAAAACATCACCTTCGCCCCGAAGGCCCGAGTCGACCCCAACGCCATGGACGTCAACGTAATCAAGACCATCCCCAAGTTGACCCCCGAAGAGAGGCAAAGGTGTATCAAGAACAACCTTTGCTTCCGATGCCGCCAAAGCGGCCACCCCTCCCGCAGCTGTCCTACTTTCTCCCCACAGGTCCCGAAGGCCCCTCGCCCACCAACCAAGAAGGTGGCAGAAGTACGTGACGATGAAAACATTCCCCGTCTTCAAGAAATTGAAGACGACGAGGAAGACGAGGAAGACGTCAAAGCCGTCTTCCTCCAGGATTTTTAAAACGGAAGCCTACCACAACGTTAGCCCCTTCCTTTGTAAACGCTGTACTAGTAAACACGACTGAGAAATCTATGAAAATCCCCATCCAAGTCGTGCGACCTACGTACACCAAGAAAACCATCGATACCTCCGCCCTCGTCGACAGCGGAGCAAGTATCTCCTGCATCAACCGCGCTTTTGTCGAAAAGCACAAACTCCCGCTCACCAAGCTCGCCACCCCGATCCTGGCCCGTAACGCCGACGGATCAACCAACAAGAAAGGAGAGATAACTCACACCTCCTCTCTATTCGTCGGAGGAGGAGGACTCGTCCACCAAGTCCTCCTCCACGTCATGCACCTCGGAAAGGACAACGTCATCCTCGGGCTCCCCTGGCTTCGAGCCAACAACCCCAAAATCGATTGGGCAAAACGAACCCTCTCGCTAGACGAGACCACGGACCAATCCAAGCTCTGCCGGGAGAAAGTCCGCCTCGACCAATGTAGACACAACAAGGTCTACACATTCCCTGACCACGAACCGGATGCCATACCGGTAAGGACTGTCTCGCACGACCACCTCCGAGACTACAACGACTGGACGACGGAAGACGTCTTCATGACCGCCGCCACCAAAAACCGAGCCGCATTCCGAATCATGAGATGCGGATCTCGCTTCCTCCGACCCGCCCAAGTGGCAAGATTAACCCAAGCCACCGAGCTTGCCCGGGCCGAGGCCCTCGCTATGCCGAAAACCTCCCTACCCCCCGAATACCAACAATTCGCATCCGTCTTTTCTAAAGACGCCGCCGACCACCTTCCCCCCAGCAGACCTTACGATCACGAGATCAAACTCAAACCCGATTTCGTTCCCCACATCGGAAAGGTATACCCCTTGTCCCCTGCCGAAACCGAAGCAGCGGACAAGTTCATCGATGAGAACCTAGCCGCCGGGAAGATCTCCCCGTCTAACTCCCCACAGGCTTCTCCCTTCTTCTTCGTCCACAAGAAGGACGGTGGTCTTAGACCCTGCCAAGACTACCGAAAACTCAACGAGGCAACCGTACGGGATGCCTACCCTCTCCCCCTGATCTTGGAGCTTATCGACAAACTCCGAGATGCCAAGAAATTCACCAAGTTCGACGTACGTTGGGGATACAACAACGTACAAATCAAACCCGAAGACCGGTGGAAGGCCGCCTTCATAACCCACCGAGGACTCTTCCAACCCAACGTAATGTTCTTCGGGTTGACTAACTCCCCCGCTACCTTCCAGCGGTTCATGAACGACTCCTTCCACGACATGATCGCCGAAGGATGGCTAATCATCTACATGGATGACCTCCTCATCTTTTCCCCAGATGACGCCATGCACACCGAACGCACCAAGCGCGTTCTCCAAAGGATGCTCGAGCTTGACCTCCATCTCAAGCTTGAGAAGTGTAAGTTCGCCACCGACGAGGTCGAGTACCTCGGAATGATCATCAAACCGGGTCACGCCGCCATGGACCCAGTCAAACTCGAGGGCATCGACAAATGGCCCGTCCCTACCACTGTAAAACAAGTCCGATCCTTCCTCGGATTTGCTAACTTCTACAGGCGTTTCATTGCCAACTACTCGACACTCGCCCGCCCCTTGATCGACCTGACCAAGAAGGCCCAACCATGGGAATGGACTCCCAGCTGCCAAGAGGCCTTCGAAGACCTCAAGAAACGCTTCCTTCAGAAGCCTGTACTGCGCCTCCCAAACTCCAGGGCGCAGTTCGCCATCGCAACGGATGCCTCCAAGTTCGCCACCGGAGGTATCCTCCAACAGCTCGACGAGAACGGGGAATGGAAACCCTGTTCCTTCATCTCCCAATCGTTCCTCCCCGCGGAACGAAACTACGATATCCACGACCGCGAACTCCTCGCAGTCATCCGCGCCCTCCAAGCGTGGAAACACTACCTCCGCGGATCCTCCTTCCCCATCCTGGTCTTTATGGACCACAAAAACCTTACCTACTTCTGTAAACCCCAGAACCTTAACCGCCGACAAGCCCGCTGGCTCCTCGACCTAGCGGACTTCGACCTCCAATTCACCTACACCCCCGCCTCCCAGCTCGCCGGACCAGACGCCCTCTCCAGACGGGCAGACCACGACACCAAGGATGCCGACAACTCCGACGTCACCCTCCTCCCGGAAGACCTCTTCGTCTCCTCGGTTGACACCCTCCTCGCGTCCCAAATCAAGGATGGCTGCAAAACAGACCCCACCGCCCTTGCCGCCATCCAGTCCTTAAATCCCTCTCTCCCCGTCTCCGGAGCCTTCCGCTCCCGTCTTTCCCCATGGCAGACCGTCGACGGTCTGCTGACGTTCAACGGACGGGTCTACGCCCCGCCCGACGCCCGCCAAGCCATCTTGGCAAAACACCACGACCACCCCTCCGCCGGTCACCCCGGCATCCAGAAAACCCGTCAACTCGTCTGCGCCGAGTATTGGTGGCCCGCTATGGCTGCCTATATTCGCTCCTACGTCTCCGGCTGCGCTGTTTGCCAGCAAAACAAGGTTAACACCCATCCTACGACCCCTCCGCTCACCCCCATCCGCTCCACATGCTCCTGTCCCTTCCAACAGATTTCCTGTGATTTAATCACGGATCTACCCCCCTCCGAGGGGTTCGATAGTCTCCTGGTCGTGGTCGACCACAGACTTACAAAGGGGGTAATCCTCTGCCCCACAAAAAAATCTATCACCGCCGCCGGGATGGCAACCCTTTTTGCCCACAAAGTATACTCTCGCTTCGGCCTCCCTGACCGTATCATTTCAGATCGCGGCCCGCAGTTCGCCTCCGCCTTCTCCAAGGAGCTCGCCCGCATCCTGAACTACAAACTCGCACTCTCCACCACCTTTCACCCGCAGACGGATGGAGAAACCGAATGGGTGAACCAAGAAATAGAAACCTATCTCCGCATCTTCTGCGGAGATTCCCCCGCCACCTGGGCCGACTGGATTCCCCAAGCGGAATTCACGCACAATCACCGACCGCATTCGGTCACAAACCAATCTCCGTTCTTCCTCCTCATGGGTTACGAACCTAACCCTCTCCCCACAGTAGTTCCTTCAACCGATGTACCCGCCGTCGAAGTAAGACTCCGACAACTCACCACCACCCGAAGTGAAGCCCTCGCTTCCCACGAATTGGCTCGCCAAATGATGGCAGCAAGAACACGTTGCCCCTTCACCCCATTTAAGAAGGGCGACCAGGTTTGGCTCGAGGCACGCAATCTCCGCCGAGAGCTCGCTAACCCGAAATTCGCCCCTAAAAGGGAGGGACCTTTTGTTGTCGCTGACGTTCTTTCCCCCATCACGTATAGATTAAAACTCCCGTCCACGTGGAAGATCCATCCCGTCTTCCACGCTTCGCTCTTATCGCCCTATCGGCAGAATGCCATTTACGGCACCCATTTCAAACGAAACCCGCCGGATCTCATCGGCAGACAAGCGGAGTTCGAAGTTGAGAAGATCATACGACACAAAGGCGCTTCGGATAAGCGTCGTTATCTGGTCAGGTGGAAAGGATACTCCGCCGATGATGACTCCTGGCTTCCCGAAAGGGAATTCAAGCACGCACGGACCATCCTGTCCGCATACAAAAAGGCGAATCCCCGCGCCTTCTCTACTTAGCTCCTCCTCTCTCCTCTCTCCTCTCGTAGTACTACTAAAGGAAAAACAACAAAAACACCATGAACACCGTCACCGTCTCCCCCGTCTCTCTCTCTATTTCTACCGTCTCGTCTCTACGTTCGTCTCCTCCCATTTCTTCTCCTCTCGCTGACAACGTTACCTCTGCCGAGGAATTGTCCGCTACTATAGAGTCCATAGCCTCCCATGCTTCTACCGTTTACGACCCGCTCTCGTCCCCCGTGACGATCCCCAGCTCCCCGCTCCCCTCCGAAGGCTGCCCGCCTTCACCGGAACTCCCTCTGGTCTCCTTCGCCACCATCGCCCCCGCTCCCATCCTTAGCGTGGATGTCCCCCTCTATGCACACCGCATGCGCGAGGACTACCCCTCCCGCGAGGACATGCAGGAACTCGCGTCCGCCCTCACGGACTCGCATCTGATGATCCCCCTCCAGGCATTCGTTGAAGACGCCTCCCCCATCGAGCTTATATCAAAGCTCTACCTACAGATCGCTCGCCTGAGCCTCGTCCCTCCGCGCCCCTTGGCCGCCGAACTCGCCCTCCTCGGGACGGTCCTCTCCTCTATCCATCGAGAGGCCCGTGCCACCATCCTTACCCTCGGGTACCAGCTCGGTGCCCTCGAATTCTTCCAAGACCTAGACAGGTACCAACGGGAGATGGCTACCCACCACGCCGACTGACGACGCGCCGCCTCGTCCTCCTCCTCCCTCGCCACTCCTCTGAACGAGGAAGAACTCGCGTTCCTCGAACGCGCCGAAGCCAGGTGGACCGGCAACGACGGCCGGACCCCCCTCCCTCCTTCCCATCCGCAATACCAGACGGCATGCTACGAATGCCATAGGCTCGGTCACTTTCGGATCGACTGCATGGTCTACCAATGCCCCCTCTGCCTGCAGTTCGCACCCGGGCATACCCAGGGTCGCTGTCCTCTGCGCCGGCCTGCCGCGCCTATCCCATCCTCTTCGTCCTCCTCCCGGGGCTCGCGATCCCCCGTCGTCCATAGGAATAGGCGTGCAAACCCTACTCCTACAATCCCAGTTCCTCCCCCTCGCCGACGTACCAACCGTCGCCCTCGCCGCAGATCATCACCCGTCGAAACCCACGACTACGGTAACGATGACGTCTTTGATGACACGGCTTACGCTAATATGACCGGTTCCCCTGGAGCGGGGTACATTGACCTTTGAAAGAATAGGGTCGTCGGGGTCTCCCCCTTAACAGGGGGGTAATGTTACGATACGAGACGCGGTCTCCTATCTCTTTTCTTTTCTCTTTTCTTTACGCTTAGCTATGTCCCTTTTCGTCCTCATAGCCTTCGGACTCTAGGTACGCCGTCGCTGCCCCGTGTACCGCTTCCGCGGTTCCCTCCGCTTCTTCGTCGTTCTACGACCTTCTTCGGAGCCGTTGTATTATTAGATATGACTCGTCGTGACTCAGCCCTTATTGCGCTGACTCACTCCTTATCTCTGACGCTGACACGTCCCCTTACGTAACCCTTGGCTAGCTCTATTTAAACCCTCGCTACCACCTGTAATCTCCTTAGCTTAGTCTCCTCAATCTACAAGGTTCTAAGCCACTCCTCGTCCCTCGTCGCTGTCTGTTATCAGCACACTAAGTCTACGGAACTCCTCCGTAGTCTTCCCTTCGTAACCTTCATCCCGGACTTAAGGAATCCCCTTGAAGTCCATCCGCAGGCCGTTTGGCGTTGCTTCCGTTCACAAGGGAAACCTTTGAACGCGTGTCTCCAAAGACTTCTGTCGGAACACCCGAGTATCCTCCTTTGTCTTCGTGTTCACGGAGAGCTCACTCTGCTGGTACTCATAGCCCAGCCGCCCTTCGCCCTTGACTCCTTGAGAACCTTCTGAGGACCCGCTGGTATCCTAGCCCAGCGTAACAATAAGGCACAAGGCAGTGCTTATCTACAGTAATGACGTCAGACTAGTACAATAGCTGACTAAGCAGTAGTTATTATTAGAACTACTTAGTAAGGTGCGATAGTATGCACATGGACCAAGTATTATAGTATATATAGTGCAATGGCACGAACCAGAACTTTAGTCAAGTTCTTGGTTTATTTCCCTCCCATCAACGTCCTCCTTAGTCTGTGCAACTCATGGCTGTTGGCCCAGACCCTAGATGGGTTTAGGTCGTTAACATCCACTTGATGAGCCAGGGCATTCCTAGGATTATCTGAGGTTCTTTTTGTCAGAGTACAAAGAGAGTTTCGATGGATGAAAAGGAGCCATGAGAGATAGTGGTGGTGGTGGTCCAGCGGATGGTCCCTGCTGAGTTCAGGGTTCCATCAATGTTGTAGGTGAGGATTGGGTGGTGTACTTTCAACAAACAGAAGTTCCCTTTAGGTAGGAGGTGAGGATCGATAAAATTTCCTGTGGCACCCGAGTTGATAAGGGCTGAGGTTTCAACATTTTGTACTTTGACATCAAGACGGAGGGTTCTATTTCTCTGAGATGCTATGAGTACATGGGTGAAATCTAGGGGAGAAGATGTCAATGCAGCTTCCCTTCTCAAAAATCCTTCGCTTTTTGTACGTTAGCAAACTGGATTGCATTTACTTCCTCTCCTTTTTTGTCTTCATTGTAGCATATTTTGAGGCCAGAGAGGATCTCGGCCTCATTTTTGCCAGTGGTGCAGAGGGAGTTTACGTATAGTTGAAGAGGGGAAGGCATGACAGGGGTGGGGGGGGTATGGATGTGGAGGCAGGGGCGACAGTGGTGGTTCTAATGTTCTGAGGGTGGCTGGGATTTTTCTTGCAATTGCGAGCATCATGTCCAATGGTTCTACAGTGGAAGCACTGTCCTTCCTTGATGCATTTTGCTTGTTTGGTGGGGGTTAACTTGGTCAGAGTGATGGATATATTGACCTCCATGGCGTTGGGATCTCTAGGGGTGCGATGGTTAACAGAGAATGAGGAGGGGGTAGTTCCTGCACAAAGTGCTTGGATCCTCATTTTCTGAGCATGGAAGGTTTTAGCTTTAGTTACCCAGTCGGTGATGGTGGTGGGGACAGTTCCCATGGATAGGATCATGGTTGTGAGTTGTTGGTCGAGGCCCAAGGTGAAGTGATCGATGAGGGTGGTTTCATCTGTGATATCAGACTTTCCAGCAAGGTTTTGGAAATCAGTGATGTATTGCTGAAATCCATCACTAGAGCAGGAGATTTTTTGGCATAATTTGGCCAGTTCAAGGCGAGCAGTGGCTTTCACGTCATAGGGAAAGAAGGTGGTTTCGAAGTCTTTGATAAAGTCAGTGAAGGATTTCCCAGTGACGAGGGTAAGGTCGGCCATCTTGTCATACCAGGCTTCCACGAAGGAGGCCCCTCTCCCAATGGGCATTTTGTTGAGAGCAGTCATGATCTTTTCTGGATCTTCAGGGTAAAGGGTCTGATTGATCTGGAAGTAAGCGTTCATGGCTTTCATCCATCGGGAGGCATTGGAGGGGTTTCCAGAAAAGTCGGCAGGGAGCACTGCTTTTAATTCAGAGGGCATGGTGGGTGATGGTGAATGAGAGATGTCGATTGGGCTGGGTTGATGAGGAGGAGGACTTGGTTGACGAGGGGGGGGACTGGATTGATGAGGGGGAGGGCTGGGTTGACAAGGGGGAGGGCTGGGTTGACAAGGGGGAGGGCTGGGTTGACAAGGGGGAGGGCTGGGTTGACAAGGGGGAGGGCTGGAGATCG
>JBBPLO010000074.1:2179-39067 GCA_038089835.1 Retiboletus flavoniger
GGATGAGATGCATTTTGAATCTGGCATGGGGTTTGCTGGTGACAGTTCTCGGACGCTTGGTTCACTTGAAACGAGCCCAGCCCCAGCATATAATTCGATTGAGATGGGATGTGCCGCAAGACGCGGTAGCGTGAGCGACGGAGGTGAAGCAGGGGTTCTGTCGGGCATTCGAGTTAATGTCGAGAAGACGACGTCAACGATGTGACATTCCATTCAGGATCTTTCTTTCATTTCGGAACATCATCGGATTGATCCTCGTCTCGCTTCCGGTACTCTCAATCGTTCTCTTGCACGTGTTTCTTCCGTTTCCGTGACACTCTGGGGTATTCGAGGTTTTCTCTTTTTCTATTTACGATATGCTGTGACAGCTGGAAGGGATAAGCAGTGCTATCCTAATCCCTTCGTGTTCGTCAGAGTACCCCACGATATCCTCTGGTGGTTACATTGGAGTTTTTATGCCGCCTTGCGGATTTGACTTGTGATGTCCGCCATACAATCCAAACTTGGAATGCACCACAGAGTGTCCTCGTGACCCCATTCTACATCCTCCAACTTAAGGCAGCTCGCCGAACGCGCTTGCACTACACCCAGGTTGTAGTGCTACTGTCCGAGCATGCTTACAAAGACACGCTGAGTCAGCGTTGGCGCATGCCTCACTTAACCAACTCAACCAGTAACGTCGAACTGTCCAGAGATTAATATTCTTTCGTATGCTACTCATCTTGCCATATGAGATTCTGTTCCACATCTGTATGTCTTATATCACCTATGTGAGCTGTGATACGCCCGCTGACTCTCTTCCCAGTCTCATTCTTGGACATCCCAGACCTTGCTGCGCTGTCGCGCGTTTCCAAGGCTCTCGCTTTGTTGACAGTTGATCCAGTGCTCCACCGTACACGCTTGAGAGTAGTGGCCCCTTCGCGGGTTCAACATTCTCTCTTTGGTAGGAGCCCAGAGGGTATCCTCCTCAGACCAACTATTCCAGAACTCGTACATCGCGGTGTCATGCGCGGACTCCAGATCGAACGGAGACTGCGTACAGGTGCCTATCTCTACTCTCCTCATGCAAGTGTCCCGGAATACTCCTTTACCACCTACGTGCCATATTCATGCTTCATCACAGGCTGCAAAGCAGTATGAGAATACTATGCGTGTTCAGCAGACACACACCAGGTTCTTGCTGTCTTCCTATCTCCGTACTCGGCTGGCCCCGCCTACCGCACTCAAATTTCTCCATTACTCACATGTTTTACCGGACATTGAGTCATCGATGCTCTCCGTCTCCCGCTCCCTCTTGCCGGTGGTGCACAAGCTGAAATGGAGCATTCAGAAGGACAACATGTCCAGGATTGTCCGAGCACACACTTGTGGTGCAATGAGCATAAGCGAACCGTCCCAGCCCTTCAATGGTGGCTTTGGTGCGTGGGCTGAAATAAAGGGAGCAAACATCTTTGGAGATTCGGAAAGGGTTCGACTAGCTCTGTGCCCAGACGTGAAGAAGATGATCAAGTTTTACGAAGCAATGACATGACGATCACACATCGCGTTTACGATGGAACTACATATGACGCTCGTGTTGTATCCTTAAGTATTAACGTATGTACACGTCTTCTAAACATTAATTATGCCGTGATTCGGGAGATTGCCATTCTCGGAAGCGATCGAATCAGCACTTGCTTCACACTTGAAATTGAAAGGTCCTCAGCCTTCGCTGCGGGGAAAGATGGTTCATGCAATTCACGAGCGGCCTTCGAAACTGATTATCGAAGTATGCGTGGATTCGGTCGAATCGGCGGTGGCGTTGGTGTTTAATTGTGGCAGAATCACACTATCTGATTGACCCATCGACTCTCTAGTGCTGTCCGCGGAGGAGCAAACCGCCTTGAGTTGTGCGCCAATCTGGGCTATGGAGGCGGAACCACGCCAAGCATTGGTTTACTCCAATCTGTAAAGAAGGCTGCTCCGAATGTTCCCATAATGGTACGTGTGTCTGTTGAACTTCGTGGTCAAGTCGGTCAAGAGTGATGATCATCGTCGCAAGGCAATGGTCAGATCTCGCACAGGGGACTTCGTGTACAGCGAAGGAGAACTAAATGTTATGCTCTATGATATTTCTGTTTTCAAAGAGTACGGCGTCCAGGGCGTCGTTTTCGGCGCACTCACTCCCGCCGGTGATGTGGATGAAAACCAGGTCAGAGTGTGGGTATCAACATAATTCCACAATGTGATTATCGACTTTGATACAGACTGGTTTCAGCGGCAGCACCCCTAGAAGGTGAGTCGTCGCGCTATATCATCATTTGAGGTTATCCTTACAATGTAAGAGTTTGTTTCCATCGGGCATTCGATATGGCCAGTGACTTGAAGAATGGTACGTCTTAATATTCTAAAGGGATATACTTGGCCAAATCACTCGCCCATGAAAGCATGGAAAACGTTGTCCAAGATAACTGGAATCACGAGGGTATTGACGAGGTGACTTTATTCATTAAAGCAGCACAGCTTCCTGGAGATTGAATATGATTCACCACAAGTGGCCAGTGTAGGCATACAAGTTCTCCCGAAGCTCTCGAGGCCTTGGCATGGATGCTAGACACTGCTAACCTCACATCCATGGGGATTCTTCCCGGCTCTGGGATTAACATATCGACCATTCCAGCATTGTGCCAGGCTCTCCTATCGCATGGACTAAAGGAGATCCACCTAAGCGGCGGTAAATGGATAAATGGTCGTTCTGCATACAGACCTGACGGGATGGGGATGGGAGAATGGAGCGTTTGGAGAACCGACGAGGAGGCTATCAAGAAAGTGAGAGATTTCGTGGACAGGTTTTGTGCGACAGAGGCGGGCGGATTTTAGGAGCGATGTCCCTCGTTTCGCCGTAGAATTGACATAGTGAGATGAGGGAGGGTCTCCATTTGCCAGTGTTAATGACCGGAGCTATCACGTGACCTGCGCCCAAGTTAATCGGCAGACTGAGTGTGGCTGGAGCCCTTTCAAGATAATGGGCATTTCGCTGTCGTCTCCTTCAACACGATAAATTTCACTTGAGAGTACCAGGACAAGAGGACAGTACCTTTCAAATGACGATGAAGCGAGAGCTGGGGTCTTTAGCTGGAGAAGTTGACTTGGACAGTCCTCGGATGAAGCGACGCAAAGAGCTCCCCGCGCCCTCGGAAGCGACAGTTCCAACATCCGCGACTACAAATGCCAGCGACGGCGATGCAAATCTTCAAGATACCGAGGGAGGCAACATCGATGCAGGCGTGTTGAAGGACCAAGCAACCAAGTTGTGGCAGACAGTCAAGGATGCGGTCAATAAAGAGTGCGTTACAAACCAAGCTTGCGCGCCGCTTTGCCTGTTTTTTTTTTTTTTTCCTTTCCGACAGTTCTGCATATGGCTGATGAACACATTTCAGAGGCAACATATGTTCTCCAGCTTTCATGCGACTACCCTCCAAACGCCATTATCCAGACTACTACAATATCATTACGCATCCTATCTGCTTAGACGACATCAAGCAAAAAATCGATGAAGACAATTATCCTTCCCTCGACGATGCTCGGCAGGACTTCGAATTGTGCTTTACCAACGCCAAACGGTACAACATGAAGGATAGTCCAATCTGGCTAGATGCCAAGTTCTTGCTCGTCAGTACTTTGCGATATTTACCTGTATCAGCATTCACTTTCCTTGTATGCCTATAGAAACTCGCCAACAAAGAGTACACCAAATTAACCGGCAAGAAAGTGAAGAGAAGCAATGATCATGACGAAAATGGCGAGGAGAAAGCGGAGGGCGAGGGGGACGACGACAAGAAGAAGAACAAGCCACCGAATATGAACCGGCTACTCAAATCAAGGCTTCAAAAGCTCGTGGAAAAAACAGATGAGGAGACGTGAGTATTGTATACTACTTCATTCAGTTCTACTTAGTTCGATGCTTCCAGACATCGCGTCCTTTCTGATGTTTTCATGGAAATGCCATCAAAGAAGGACTATCCGTCATACTACAAGCAAATCAAGCGCCCAATGTGTCTCGAGTACATCTTCGTATGTCTTAGCACATCTCTCATGCGAAGGTGTATTCACTTTGACACAGAAACGATTAAAACGCAAGGAATATGCTACTTCTGAGGAGTTCGCCAACGACGTCGAACTTGTGTTTTCAAATGCCCTGGAATTCAACCAAGATCATAGCCAAATATGGGAGGATGCTAGTACCCTCCGGGTTGGTTGGCCTTATGTTGTGTTGTCATAAGACTCACTTGTCATAGGATTACTTCCGCCAACTCATGTCCGATCTGCCACCGCCGCATGTCCTCCCTAGGTATGCAAAGACGCCAGGTAAAATCAAGCTAAAAGTCCCGGGTGCGTCCTCCGGCCCAACGACTGCTCCACCGGCGGATGGCTCGGGTAAGAAGACTATACAGGACCACGTAACAAGTTCCTTGACGTTCCGGTTACCCGGTTCTGGCACCGTCGTCAAGAGCCCTGTCCAGGTGTCCGAGTCCTTGCCCAAAACAACTTTAACTCCAGTTGTCATACCTGCAGCCGGAGTACCTGCTGTTCAACCTCTCGCGCCAAAGCCTGCTCCTTCTCCAGCCCCTGTTCCGGCGACTCTCGCTCCAGCGGTGTCTTCGCGTGTACCAACCCCTATTCTTGCTCCTGCTACTGCAGCAGCTGTGTCGTCGTCAAAAGTTAATGCACCTTCCCCTCAAGTTACCGTTCAACAACAACCTCAGTACTCGTCTGCTCTACATTATACGCACTATCCCAATGCAACATACCATCCGGCAATCCAACCCATCGCCGCACCCAAACCCTCGGCACCCGCAGTTCCAACTGCGGCACCAGTCCATCACCTTCGCAACGCACACTCTGTCTCGAGATCCCCTGCACCATCGCTTAGTGGCCACAGGCCTCTGAAGGAGATTTTCGTCACCGTGAAGCCTCGGGGAAGGTCCTTCTGGCTGGACCATCATGACGGTGTCAAGTCGTGGGCTATGAAGCTTGGCCGTGGCGAGATATCCTTGTCGCTTTCTGAAATCAAATTCTTTGGAGACGAGGATCGAGATAGTAGCGATGAAGATGCCGAAGTCCATGATCCTGGAGAGGAAGAGGAAGAAGAACCGGTACCAAAGAAGCGTGGTCGGGGTCGCCCACCCAAGAACTCGAAGGTCAAGGCTAAAGTAGTGACAGGAAAGAAATCTGATGTTGCAGGAAAGAAGGCCTCGAAGGCCGCCACCCCATCACGCGAGAACATTCACGTTGTGTTGAATGGTAAACCAGTTGGTGAGAAACCCGAGCAGGAGGGAGTTTGGGATATGGAACTGCAGATCGGTTTGAACGTCTTAGAAGTAGGGGAGAAGGGTGGTTATGTTTGGAAAGTGCACCTGGAGAGGATGGCCACCACTTGATTGGCCATTTTTGGTCCTCATAATCCTTCGGTTCAAGGTATCTAATCGCTTATTACTTAATGGTGTATTCCTCAAGCATCCCTTCAGTGTAACCATTACTCTACCAAGACACTAGTTATTCCACTATCCAATAAATATCCTGTTGGTCCCTGAAGGGGAGAGAAGTAAAACAGATTCAATCCCTAAGTCCCAATGGTCCGTCATCGTCAGGTGCTACAATCTCATCTCTGGAGTCCAATCCGTGATCCTCGCCATACTCCTCGTCCCCGGGCTGGTACACCTGATATCTTCCCGTCCTCTGGATCTCACTCTGTATATACTCCTTGAGCATTTCCTCTCTATTTATGGAGCGGACTTCATAGCCTTCCGAACCACGCCGTACCTTCACCCCTTGATATTCTGTGTCGGAGTCCGTGTCACTCTCTCTAGAGTAAGGTCTGAGTGGGTGGGCATCGTGCTCGAAGTCTGGATGGTAGGGCGGGAGTGCAGACGTATACGCTTGAGCAGACGATCGCTCGTCGATAGGCCGTGGCCGTGCATTGGAGGGACGAAGGGCAGGATTAACGTCACCGTTTTCATAAGTCCACGGGCTATCGGGAAGCTTGAATGGCTTTCGGCTCTCTAGAGCCGGATCCCTTGGTGGCCATGCCTCAACATCACGCTCTGAGATGTGACAGACAAGGCAGCATCAGTTTCTTGTACAATTCAGGAGGGGACAGGAGGCACCAGATACTGATGGGGACGAGGGTGATTGGAGACAATATTTCTGTCCCATGATTCTCCCCTGTACCCAGTGCGATGCGGAAAATTACTAATACTCACCGTTTCCAATTGACAGCTGGAACTTGAGGCCAGTTCCCTGTGGGACAGTGGGACAACACCAAAGAAGTGGATTGTTACCCAGAATAGAGATCATATTCCTCCAAACTCCCAAATCCTATCCAGGAGTTAGTGATGTTTTGCTGGCAATTCTAAGCACATACATAGGGAAACTTGATCTGACAGTGAAGTTAGCCGCTGCAGCATATCCAGACACAAACAACCTACCTCTTGTATCTTGCCGTTGCGTTTAAGTATAGCGGCCTTGTCCTTCTCCCATCCTTCAATCGTGGTGGTGTTGCATACCAAGCCATAGAAGTGATATGAGCTGCATGCGCGCCGTCAAACTGAAGTTCCAATGACCAACGAGGACAAACCTGAAAGCACCGACAGCAAGGATAACCGGTACTACGAGTACGTAGTTCATAACAATGCAGAGGAATTGGAAACCAGAAGGATCATCCTTGATTAAATCAACACGGGAATGTGTTGGTTGCCGGAGGACTCACGTAGTATCTGTGTCTCATTGTAGCCATAATCCTTCGTGTTACCATGGAAAGGTGGTAAATGCATGTGACATCCACATAGAACAAGAAACGAAGAAAATGACCGTGGTTGAAGTGACCAATGCAATTGTTCACCCAAGGGCAGTGGTGATCTGAATCAGGGCAGTAAAGGATGTGGGATATTAGCAAAAAAAAAAAGATGGAAGTAGCACGAACCCATTCGAAGCACGCATCTAGATCGGGTAAGTTAGAGATGTCCGACCCACGGGAGTGTGTTGACCAACCGATTGCACTGTCTACAATGATGGGACCTTGGGGGTTTGTATTTCTCGCAAGTCCGACAATATCTGGGGCCTCCCGTGAGCTTCTTAACTTCGTATCCCTCCCCAGCAAGAAAGTTGGGCTCCTGAACCTTGTGTCAGGCGAGGGGAAAAGGTAAAGCAGCCAAACTCACCCATCCACCGGGGACCCGGCCAGGGTCAGTGAATATGCATAGGTAGTAGTTCCACAGTAACATGAGCGCCAGTATACTGCACGACACATCATGGCAAAGTCGAACGGACACGGAAACGGCTTACTTGAATGGCACGAGCAACATTATGAGCTCGACTGTCCATTCGCGACCATACCAAGGCCATATGATGAATACCTGTGAAGTAAGTACGGGGAAGAGTATCAAAAACAGCACGAAGCTGATGATGAGGTAGGCCAAGAAGGAGTGCATAAGAGAGCTGTGGCATTGTCACAAAGTGGCCATTTGCAGTTTTTCCACTTGCGGCCATGCTGCAACTCCGTGTGAGACCTTCGACACGTCCATGCCGCTCAGTACGTTTCACTTCTCAGCTTAGCCAAAGTCCAAATGACGGTCAGTGTTTGTGTATGTTCTCTCAGACCCTCCCAACACGCGCTAACATCGAACACTGCAGCCACGAAAACGGCAGCGACGATATCGCGCAATGCCAAGGGTGCGCCAAAGCCCACTTCCATACTATCGCGTATGTCTCGAATGAATGGACTTATGGTTTATCTTCATTGATTGTATTTATTCCCTCTAGGCTTGAGCGACAGAACACAGTCACGGAACCGTCGCTACTCTGGCACAGAGCAACAACGTCCTGATGCGCACGTTGAAATCGCGCCTGCTGCATATAGGAAACCACGCCCTCGAGCCACTTCTTTCGTCTCAGCTCGGTCTGCGCAGCAAAGGGATCACGCAGCTGAGAAATGGTTCACAAACGTTCGAGAACTCGACATCGACAATGTGAACCGGTCCGATGACCTTGAATCTCTGCCCCGCAAAAAACGCATTGGATTCGAACCCCCAAAGCAGCATGAGATGAGACCCAGGACAGATTTGAATGCATTATTCGCTCCCCCTCCTACTTGCTCCGCTGCCTCATTGCGACTCCAGACCAAGAAAGAACTGGGCGGCGACTACGCAAGCTACCTTCCGGAAGGGCTCGCTGATCCGTATCGGCTCCCCATAGACTACGCTCGATTGGTTCTTGGCCGAAACAAACACATACCCTTGAACGCGCAAACTGGTGCCTTAAATATCATCGAGGGAGCGATCGGGGGAAGGACGGCCAAGCAAAGTGAGTAGGCTTCTGCCTTGATACTCACTTGGCTCTGATTTGGTTGATAAATCATGCCATATAGTTGTTTAGATGTCTTCCATCTTGCTCAGTGTTATTCACCATTGGTAAACCGAAATAAACATAAAATACGTGAAAATTATGAGTGCGGAGAAATCTGCGCAGGGTGTAATGTAGGCGTTGACGAGGGTTCGGGTAATGGGACAGAAGGTACAGTGAGGTCTTTGAGCTCATCACTAATAATTGTCGGTGAACGCGGCCGAATCCACTCCGGAAGCTCAAAGTCCCTCAGTTCCTCTATATTCTGTGGGACTTTGGTGCCAAACGCAGTCACGTGTCTTTGCGTCTTCCGCACGTTTGGTGCGGCTTGATTACGAAGAGCCCATTGCATGAGGACACATGGTTCAGTCTTTAGCGCAATAGGATGTAGAGACCTTGTGACATGTTCAGGGGTACCAACGGAACTAGGAGATTCGGCGTCATCGACGGGCGATCCCCGATGGCGTTTGTGAGGTCGGTCAGAAGACACTGATAATGTATCCGACGAAACCTTGGAGAATGGCTTCGTAGGCGACAGAGGGGTATGTATAGAGTTTGAATTGGCTCCAGGAGAGCTTACTTGATACAACGGGAGACCGCTGTAATCCTTGTGACGGGTTTGGGGGACCTTAATCTTTAGAATGATTGAAGGAGCACTGGGCTTTGGCGAAACTTGGCTCTGCAATTCCCTTCCTGTTGAACTGGACTCTTCCGGACTACACACGTCAGAAACTTGTAGATCTGTGCTATTAAATCTGCTGGCGCCTTGAAGATCCGCAAGTTTTTTCTCGGAAGGGAGAAGAGTTCGGTAACGCTCCTCCAGAATGGATGCGACTTCAAGCATTTCTTGCCGGCGTCTCTCCCCTTCATTGTGGATTGGAGTGACACCGAACTGGGTTCCAGACAAGCTAACTCCCGACTTGTCTCCGTTCGCTGCGGGCGGTAGGGAGAACGACGCAGCGGGCAAACCAAGGAACGCAGAGCCGTCCATAATCCTGAGCTGTTCGATGCGTTCCTTGAGTTTATACTGCTCGTGTTTCAACTTCTCCTTCTCGCGCAGCCGTTGTCGCTTTTCAAAGGTCTCGTATTTCCGGTGTCGCTTCTCATATGTCGCATCGGAAGCGTCTGCGTTATCCTGCTAGAGACACGCAAATATGATTACATGACACACAGAGCCTGGATGTGCGCACCTCTCCCGATGACCGAGGCCTGAAACGCCCTCCGACGGTTGCGTCCTCCGACAGTAAGGTAAACTCGGGTGTCTGGATATCCAGCTGTTTTCGATAGGCCTTGATAACGTCAGCCCGGTCGAAGTAACGTTGATTGGCGAAAGTATTGAGCCCAAAGCTCGCCGACTTTGGCGAGGGTTGGAGCAGTGCCGAGTTCGTTGTCAATAAGAAGGACGTGTCGGCAGGAATGAGTGGCTCGTTGTCAACTATAACTAAAAATGAGCATGAGGCGACAAGGAGACCGCAGGCACGAACATCGACGTTTTTGTGCATCCAAAATCATAAGGTCCACATCACAACTTCCTATCCCAGGGCCACCGCGACGAGAACGTGTGGGTAGAACACGTTTCTGACGAGAATGTGAAGTTGATGGATGGGGTGCATCCGCCATGGGCGTCTCCGGCGCTTGCCAGTGGACGCGTTTTCACAACGCTGACGACGATCGTTGGCCGAGGTGCAGCGTTCGAGTCGAGATGGAAGATGGCAACTGACACCGGTAGGTCGCAGCGCGAGCGATTCGTCGTTGTGGAGGCACCTAACGCAAGTTATGGACCGCGTTGATGCAGATGCCACACCAGCCGCATAGCTACGCTACAACTGGATACAGTACAACTAAAAAAAAGTCTCTCGTTGACCGTCGGACAACTCGTTGATCATCAATGACTGGCATCAAGGACGAATGGAGGAATTCTCGACAAACAGCCAACCGTCAGCGCTTAGGGCATGGATGGTGTCCATGATTTTCCCCTTTGGCACTAACACATAGTCTGTATTCCTAGACTCCCGTAAAGCAGAGATGTGGTTGCGGCCCAAAGGAGCTACTCACCAGGTAGAAATCGCAAATACTGGGATTTCCGCATCCTTCAGAGGTGTTGTAAAGGCGTAAATCACGCCTGTCAGTTCTATTGCTCAGTCAGCGCACGGGGAAACGCAGCCAGGCAAGAGTATGAACCAAATTCCATCGGACCCACTATCTTGATACATTTCCACTCTCCTTCGTCCCTTTCAGCCTCACAAACAATGGAGATCTCTTCCGCCGTTCGAGTAATCGAGATGATCCCTGATGTCTTCTTGGGCGCACTTAGCTCACGGAGAGCATCGGATGGCATTTCATCTGTGGAAGCATATTTTTTGACGGAAAATGTCTGCCCCAAAACATCTAGATGGAGGCACGGGTGGTTGATAGGAGGGGTCATGTCGATCGAGGTCAGATCCAGACTCGGCTGTGCGTTTTGGGACCAACTCTCATAACTTGCACCAGCACCGGCAACTGTGCATACAACATATTGACGTCGTATTGTAGCATCCTTTATACATCTCCGGCAGTACCTAAAACCAACTATCGCATGTTATTCAGCCTGATTTGGGGAGGTACTGAACACCAGTAGATGGACAAGAGCTGGAGGACGTAGGGGAGTCTAGATAGTCATCAATACCGAGGTCCGGAATGGAAAACGAAAGCACCCACCGATGGGAACAAACGTGCCATCGATGACTGATCCCTTTAGGTTGAAGTACCAACTGATTGTATTCAGACCTCCGTTCGTGCAACCGAGATCAGGAATATACTGGAACGAAACAATCTCAGATACAAGCGCCACATTGTAAACATGTGCTTACACCTCCGGAACCTGTCTGAAGTGCCGAAAGGATATCCGACAACGTGTAAGTTTGAAATGTGGAAGGTGTAATACCGGCGTTTGCGAGCCAAGTGTACGTGGGGAGAGTCTGGAACAGGTTGACAATTGTCTCACAGTATGCTACAGCCTTCGGAACAAATTCAGCCGTGTGCGCAATTCCCGATTCATCAACAACCTACCTCGACTCCCTGGGGACTGCCGGATGGGAGGCAAGAGGGTTCAAGCGTGCTGTCAGGAACCCGATATTAGAAATCATATGGAAACGAAGACAGTGTACTTTCAACCTAAAGCACGTGCCATGCGTCAACCATTCATGCTGGGGTACTATCAGCGAGACACTCATATAGCCGGAACACGACATACATTCCAGAGTTCCTCGCTGGTACCATCGTCGCTCAACCAATACTGTTGCATGTAGTCCAACGAAGAAGTAGCGCCCTGCTCTGAGAGGAGCTGGACACGAGGTCACGTCGACACTCTCCTTGAAAGTATTTCAGAGAAGTTGCACACCTGGGAGATATCGTAGTTACGTGATGGATCACAATTCTCTAGGTATGGGCCATCGCAACTGTCGATAGGGATAACTGATAAGTACAAGGCGCGTGCTACCTTGATAACGGACGCACTCATCATTCCACAAACCTGACAATTGCATGAGACTCGATGCATATTATTTTGCAGAACAATCACTCACCGTGGATGGTCCAGCTGTCGGCAGGGCTACCAGCAACGTCGGTGTCCCAGAACTTCCGGGTTTATTGTCAGTAACAAAACGACATAATTTGGGAGAGAATACCTGAGTTTGCAACAACAGGCCCTACGATATAAAACGTACTAGTCAGCAGTGGTGTGCTCAAGACGTGGAGAACAACATACACCTGGGGATTCGGTGCAGCATGTGTCGGATGGAGTAGTCTGACAAGAGGCCGGACCAGACGTGGAACAGCCGGAGCTGATAGCTTGCGACAATCCGAGAAGTTGAGCTAACAAGACAAAAGACAAGATCATTTTGAACTGGATACCGAGCTTCTACGAGACCCAGCTATTTATACTGGTGAACGCGGGCACAGGCTCGGCATGCATCTGATGTTGTGACTCGAGCCCACCTTGCTTGGGTTCGGCTGCACAACTTGCAACGATGACGGCAACTTCTTGTATGTTCAAGTTGCAACTGTCCATGTGTCTCTTCCCCTGCTCAGAAACAGTTGCCATGTGACACAAGTTCTGCTAAGCGGTATGCCTTGAATGGACTAGCGCGACCAAACCCGAGATAGCCTTTGATTTCTTATCAAAATTCGAAGGAAGAATTGGTGCAAAGGATTTTCTTGGTGAATCATTCCGACAACGTTTGTCAACCTGGACGATACTGAGAGTGAAATGCTTGCCAATCAATCCAATTCGATCTGGACTACAACGGTCTATACGTGTCCTCTTCACCTTCAGAACCTGCGCTACCTTGCATTGTCCATGTGTTCACCCAATGGTGTGGCTGAGACGCGTGGTCGTGTGGATTCTGAGGAGCCCGTGGAACCATGACACCTGATGGCAAATTAAGTCCAAACACGGATGCGAATCGAGGGTTGATGTGTGGCTGGATGAAAGGTTGCCGGTAATTTTGGATATTGTTTGCCTCGGGAGAGAACAAAGCATTCGAAGGCGGTTGAACAAAGGGATAGGGTGCAGTCGCATCCGCGACGTATCCATACACCGTCGCACATTCGACCATCCGCGAGGTCGCGGGAAACGACTGATGTGTATCCGAGTCGAACGTTCGTTGAGATGCGACGGGGCCGTGACGGTATTCTCGTCTGGTAGTATTCCGCAATTGGCGATTCCGATCTCCACTTCCTCGGGTACCCCGTCTGGAAATGCGCCCACGGGACGCCTTAGGAACAACCTCGCCACTCTCATGAATCGGCCCCCCTCCAAATTCATCATTCATTTCCATAGCGGGTACACGAACATCTGAAGTGGGAACGTCAGCATATGGGTCGTCATATGGCACGGGTGGTGGTCGTGATGGCCGTGTGACATGATAGTCATCATCATAAGGGCCGTGAGCATCATATGGGTTAGAACCTTGATATGTGTCCTGAACCATATTGTCGGTACAGATGCGGGAGGGTGCTGGGGTAGATTGTCTAGAAGACGATACAGAGCGTCCGCGTCTACAACAACACGTTATCGGAAGTCCTGAGTACTGGCGTTATACTCACCTCTTCTTGCGCTGAGCTCTGAAGGCAGCCTCTTCCTCGTCGTCAGAAAATTCAACCTCGTCGTCTGCGGGTTCTTCGTCGTGGATATTGCTGGCGTCGCTGCCACGTAATTTTTTGAGTTGGTCTACGAACACAAAGTGACTTCGCTGTGGAACATGGAATACCTCGCGGGACAACCAAATTTTGTCGGTATCCAGCGGATAATGTTGGTTAAATTTAACCTGATAGAGTGGTTGGGACGTTGGACCAAACGTCTCATATATCTGGCACCACAGGTAAGAGTCCAAATAGAATCATGCAGGAAGCGAAGCGGCTCACATATCCAAGAACCTTTCGATCTTCAAATACAAGCAAGGACTCGGCATCAAGAGCACGCTTGGATAAGGAGTTCACGTGATCCATTGGGAGACCCCTCACAATCACAACGTTCCTGACAATACTCATAATCTCCCCAACTTTCTCCAGTGTGTCGCATGGCTCAACTTCGGAAATTGTAGGAATCATGATATTTGCGTCGACAATCTCGTTCTTGGTTTGGAGATAGGTAGAAGCTGTTATCATGCCTGATTCCTCATCCTCAACATCGTCCGCAGGTCTTTGCCACTGAGGTGGCCCGTGTACATGTCCCTCTTCCGGCTCAGAGGAGGAATTTGTATCTGATTCTGGGTCCGAATGCGATCCCGAATCTGACGCGGCTCTGATGATTGAAGTTAATATACCTTTTGATAAGATAAGACGGAATGCTCACGCCGAAATTCCGCTTTCTTCGTCAAGAGGAGCAAGATCTGCTTCTACCTCATCTTCACTTTCTACTTCACCGTCTGTGCTAGCAATGGAATCATCGTTGGAATCCAGCGAATCTGAAACATGCTTTGTAGTAACCGCGAGCGGAGGGAGGGATCCTATCAGGTCCTGGATGAGGAGCAAGTCCTGAGGAATGGTAGAAGGAACTTTGAAGTCAAAGTCCATTTTTGAAGTAATGCATATAGCTTGAAGGTCGAAACCGCATCACCCAATAGATTTTTTGAGTCACGTGAGCGGTGTATGTGCTTGGTACATGTCGTAAGTAACTCGTTCACATCGATGATTTTTTCAAGTTCTTCTCTGGATCCTCACCCTACGTTTTGTGTTGGAGCGCCGCTATGTTGCTACCTACTGCTTGGCAAGAATGCAAGAAAATGCTGCTGATGGGTCGCACCCCGAAATTTCCCTTGTACTCTACCGCCTCCAAACCCTCGTTGCAGCTGGTTGCTCAGCTCCGAAAATTGACGGATGTGCCGATTTCCAAGGCTCGGGAAGCACTAAGTGCAGGCGAGAACAACCTGGGGGCGGCGTTAGAGTGGTTGCAGCAAGATCTAGCCACTTCCGGTGCTCAAAAAGCAGCCAAGGTCGCTGGACGCGAAGCACGAGAGGGACTCATTAGTATTTGCGTACTCTCCTCTGGCAGGTCTTCCTCAGCGCCAAATGGTGGCGGACCCCGGGCCGCCATGGTCGAGTTGAACTGCGAAACTGATTTTGTCGCAAGAAACGAACTGTTCACCCAACTTGCTGCCGACATTGCACACACCACCGCCTTCCTCACAGAACACGTTCATTCACTGAATTTCATCCAACCCTGCCCATTGCACGCCCTCAATGACGCCCCTCTCCTCTCTCAAGGAATCTCCGATCTTCGGCCAGCTTCTACGGTGTCTAATTCCATTCAAGATCTAATTGCAAAAGTCGGCGAGAAGATATCGCTCAAACGGGCTGTTGCCGTGGTTCACAATCCTCTCCAAGGCCACTCCGGGACCATTGGGTTACGGTTAGCTTCATACTCGCATGGATCCTCTGGCTCTCATGGCCGTATTGGCTCACTTGCTGTGCTTGCGCTGAAAGCCCCTGATCTTGCGAGCCATCTTGCCTCGGAAGCCTTTGTACAGGACGTTGAGCGCCTCGAGCGTGCCGTCGCTCGTCAGATCACTGGTTTTGAGACGTTGTCCATCCAGTCCACAGCAGATGAGACATCCTTGTACAACCAGCCATTCATGGTGGCTGGAGGACAACTCAGTGTTGGTGCTGCCTTGCGCGGATGGGGTCGTGAACATGGGATGTCAAAAGAAGGTGAAGGGGGAGGAGTTGAGGTTCTGGAGTTCGCTAAATGGACAGTGGGGGAAGACATTCCTTAGTTGTTTAGACTCCATCGATCATAAAATTTGCAAGTCGGTACTGATGTTACGCATCGCGGTAATGTGTTTGCTAACGTCATCAGTTTCAATGACTCCATAGCTCAGTGGTAGAGCATACGATTGCAGATCGTACGGTCTCGTGTTCGAACCACGGTGGGGTCTTCTTTTTCTTCGCTTTTCCTTTCGGGTAAGGAGTGACTACTACACAATTCATTAAAAATCGACTATAGCTCAGTGGTAGAGCAGAGGTACGGTGGTCTTCTGGACCGTCGTGGGTGTGAGCGATGTTACGTAAACGAATGTTTTCTGACGTAAGCTCCAACTTGTGTGAGTGTGAGAGGCTACCAACTTGTCGAGTTTTACCACCCATGAAGAGAGCAGGTTCAGTCATACGCCATGGAAAGGTGCATCTGCACCAACGACAACTGTCTAGAGCATCCTTGCCGCCTTTGCAAATAACCACCCTTCCCAACAAAATCCGGGTCGCTACAGAGTCGACTCCGGGTCACTTTACATCTGTCGGGCTGTACATCGACGCTGGGTCGCGTTGTGAACTTCCGTCGACATCGGGAGCCAGCCATTTCTTAGACAGAATGGCCTTCAAGGTGACCCGTGTTTTGCTACAAGGTTGTTATGTTTGACACTGAAACACGCAGTCAACACATTCTCGCTCCGAAGCCAACATGGCTGCAGCAATGGACCGACTCGGAGGTCAAATCATGTGCTCATCCTCCCGAGAGTCCATCATGTACCAGTCCTCTCATTTCGACCAGGCAACCACCCTAGCACTCTCTCTAATATCCGACACCATCCTAAATTCTACTTTTCTTCCGGAGGAACTGGAGATCCAGAAAGATGCTGCCCTTTACGAGATCCGAGAAATCAGCAACAAGCCGGAAATGATATTACCTGAGGTACTCCACGGAGTAGCGTACGGTGGAAAAGGCCTTGGAAACCCATTGGTCTGCCCGGATGAACGCATCAGTCTTATCACCGGTGACCTTCTCCGTCACTGTATCTCCGATTGGTACCGTCCGGAGCGTATGGTTATAGCGGGTGCCGGAATGCAACATGAGCAACTGGTTGAACTTGTCGACAAGCATTTTTCGACGCTCAAGCCATTACCGTCTCCTATACCTCCCTCTCCACGGTCACCAACCGTTCAAGCCGTACCACCACATCTCCTGCCGTCATCGTCGCCGTCAATATATAAGTCATTAACACGCGCTGCATCGTCATACTTGTACCCGACCTCTACTTCAAAAGACGCACCCCCTCTATTGAACCCACAGTCACATTATGTCGGCGGTATTAGGCACATCCCAAGTAATACGGCAGATTTTGATCACCTCTACCTCGCATTTGAGGGTGTTGGTATTCATGACGACGATATCTACACACTCGCGACAATGCAAGTGCTTCTTGGGGGTGGAGGCAGCTTCTCAGCGGGTAAGGCCCACATTCCTCGCGTGATTTGTCGCTTATCTTTCGTAGGTGGACCTGGAAAGGGAATGTATTCCCGATTATATACGCACATCCTCAATCATTTTTCTCAGATAGATCATTGCGCAGCCTTCCACCACATTTACACAGACTCGTCACTCTTTGGGTTGTGGGCATCCTTTGTACCTGACATCCCTACACAGCGGGGTAATACACCCGCCCAAATTCTCCCCCATCTCGTGCACCAGATTAGTCTGTTGATATACCAAAACATGCCAGAAGTAGAGCTTCAGCGCGCGAAAAATCAACTCCAATCCAGCTTGATGATGGCACTAGAGAGTAGGGCAGTAGAGGTTGAGGACCTCGGTCGACAGGTAGGACAGAAACTCTGGCACGTTTATAATATACTGATCAATTTTGTTCCAGATCCTCGTGCACGGACGCAAAATACCTGTGACAGACATGACAGCGGCTATTGACAAGGTCACCCCCGAGAGTATCAGACGAGTCGCGACTCGCCTTTTTGGTCCAGATTCCGGTAATAAAGCGACAATAGTTACGATGGGCAGAGGAGAGCTTGGTGATTGGCAAACAACACTTCGCAAATACGGGGTCGCAGGAGCTTGAGTTACACGCTATTTCAAGCCTGCTATGTTACTCGGATCCCATGACACATTACTAGATCACATGGTTCGTCTAAAATATACTAATTTCAAAAATACGTTCATGACGTGAAGTCGTACTATCAGTCACCACCCAATTCACACTATACACCTCGCACATCTCACTGAGATTACTTGAAAAAAGTCAGGAATGCATTGTGTACCGCTCAAAGTGTCTGTAAATTCAGAATTTTGAATTCTTTTGGATGAATGGGAGACAAGAAACCATCGAAGGGCCGAGAAAACCATCAGATGAGCCCGTAGCTAAGAGCCCCAAGCATGTACTGACGCAGTGACGAGTCCAAAAGAATGTATTGTTGTGGTACTGCTCAAGAAATAATGGAAATAGTGCATTTGGGGGTATATAATAGCAAGTAAGGGAATGTAAAACAAGATTACCCGCAAATGCTTGGGTACTCGTAGTTGGTGGGGTCTTGAGGTATCCATCCGTATCGAAGTCCAGCTTGGTAAGACCATTCGTCAGCACTCTCGGTCTTCCATGTCCATTGCAACCAGCCATCGGTTGCCTTCTCATACGAGATAACCTGTGCCTCCCAGATCTGTCGGAGGAACGTATTGTAACTTGAACTGAAGGTAGATCCACTGCCAGTCAAGCCCGTGCAACTTCCAACAGCTGTAGAGCCAGGATAGGTACCGGCGTAGCGTGAACCAACGCCACGTCCGTTTAGGTACCTGGCACAGTCAGTCATGGCAGGTGTCCATTCTCCCACCAGAAGCCAGAGATCAAAGCCCGCGAGAGACGACTGGGTTTGGCAAGTAGCATTGATGTGTTGCTGATTAGACATCTGATTGTCCTAATAGCTTTCTGTTTAATAACGCAAGATAGTGCTCAGATACACTCACGGCATTAGAGAACATTTGATAAATATGGGTATCCATAGCTACTCCGTCATAGTTTGGTGGAGCCTCAAATCCAGACCAATAGCTGAGTGGCTGGAATGCGTCGTGGATGAGCTCAACAATGTTGCTTGTCTGGCTCGTGCCATACGGGTACCTGTAGAGTCAGGTAAACCCCCCGCCTGGTGTGTAGATTAGATCAAGACATTGGGATCACCTGATGTTTCCCCAGGAGTCGTCCCAATACTGCCTTACCGCGCTGAGAACGGCAGAGCCGTCATATCCAGCAGGCCTGGAGTCATACTATGGGTAACTCCTTATATTCCTGCACGCGGGAACTCACTCGTTCAGGGGGGCGATGACAGGCACAACGTTCGGCTGATCAGCAAACATGGAGGTAATCGTTTGGATAACTTTGTTAGTCCGATCGATGTTAGTTTGGTTCGAGTGCCAGGTGGGGAATGACATTTTATGACCAGAGTTATCGAACCTATGAAAGAGATAAAGAGGTGTAATGCGACATGGACCATATGATTCACAAACCCGTTCTGGCTCCCCGGCGCGCCGTGAAGATCAATAATGAGCTTCAATCCGTGGTTTCCGGCCCATTGTACCGCTTTCTGGAGGTAGGGCAACTGTCCTTGGATGTACGGTTCCCTAGGACCGACTTCGAATGCCCAGTAGCCAATTGGAAGGCGAACGTGATTCAATCTGCGAGGAAATTGATCAGCCCTGTCAACAGTAGTGCTAAGATCTTAAGAACAATTCTTACCCTGCAGCAGCAATGGCAGCAAAGTCGCTTTCGGTGATCCAAGTATTCCAGTGGTTCTGCAGAACACTCAACGCCGTGTTGTAATCCTGGTATTGACCGAACGTCCATTCGTCAACTATGGCATTATTTCCAGTGTTGTCAAAAATGCTTGGAGTGATCCACGGCTGTGCAGCAAGTACATCATTGAAGAGAACCTTTGCAGTAATGCGTACGTACCTCGAGCACGAGCCACCCCCCGAGGTTAACACCGCGGACTTTCTGGGATCCATAAGGAAAGCCAGGCGTGAAGGAGAAAACACACCCTGCGAGGAAAATCCCCGCAAGCGCTGCGGTAAGTAGTCTCTGCATTGAATGCGAGAGAGAGAAAGAGGGAAAGACGAACAATGCAACAAAGAAAATCGACGTACCCGCATTTATAGACATCCGTCGACCAACTGACCTCCGGTTAGCCGAGGTAATCCACCGCTCTTCGACGGTCGAAATAGGAACACATAGCGCGATTTTTTCTCCTTTTGGCCACCCATCCTCCAACGACGGCGCTTACGAAAAGCCTGAGTCGTCAAGTGACAAGTGGTGACGTTATATACTATCTTCCGGATCAGTGGGCTAGTCGAGCTCGCAGCGGGGAATCATTGATGATCCCCCCAGAAGTAGTATATTTCCGGGAATTGTCAAATTCCGTACGATTGATGGAGTCGTGTGTTGGGGCGTATCTGCAATGGAGGGGCTGAGTGTGGAGCAAGCGCATGCGAGAATATTATCGTGCCCCATTCTTCTGAGTCGGGTCCAACGATTGTCAGTTTGTGTAAAGAACGAACACATGTCTCTCAGTTAAGATATTCGATTGTCTCACCCAATTTATGCAATCGCTAAGAAGCAGCATTGAGGATACCCCTGGCAGACTCCGAAATGCCAGCAATATGGCGAGGCATTGCGACTCTGACATGGGTGCTCAGCAGCTTACAAGACAATCGCCAACGTAATCCGCGCCGATTCCGCGGGGAGTTCTCTCTACGACGCGATTGATGATATAGTCAGAAGTCCGTATCCTTCGGTCGTCGGTGGGGGAAATCACAGTACAGAATGGATTGGATGTTTGTCAGTGTTGTTGGAAAGTGAGGATGACTGATTGCGCCGCGGGTTTGACCTTCTTACTTGACTTGAATTTTGAAAGCTTGACTCCGACCGAGACTAGTACTCCTGAGAGCCCCCCATATGCCATGCTCAGCTTCAAAAAGCAGCATGGATAATGGTGCCCGAGATGCAGACTAATATTGTACCCCTTCCTGTCTAGCAAGGTTGTGCTTGCTTTCTTGAGCTTGAGGGGTCAACCGGTCACAATCGAACTGGAATCGGGACTTGCAATCCGATACAATATTTGTGTGGGAGGGTTTTGGTCGCTGTGGCGAATTACACATTAGAACGGCCGAGATCGTGTATTGGGGTATTGCAGAACTTGTTTTCATGAGATCCCGCGGACCTTGACGAAACACCTTCTGTACATCTCGTGGCAGATAGGAGGCTCTGGGGGTGACATCGTATCATGTGGTCATAATGGATAGTGTGAAGCCCAAGTCTGTGACTTTTGTGGCCAAGGCTAAGCTACAAGCAGCGTCGTACTTCGTCAACTTTTCTCTCCCTCCGCTTCGACTTTTTTCTGCTGCAACACTTCTCGACGAGCACGAAGAAACTTTAAGACCCACCGGACTATCGGTCTACCCCTCACTCATTTGCACGCTGGCAGGTTTCTTCGTGCCACCGCATGAACAGTCATCCAACCCGCGTCAACTATTTGCGTTCTTGCCATCAGACTCCAGCTCCCTTACTTCGCGGGCCATGTCCAATTTCGATGAGGAAGATAACCATTCATCGTTTCCGTCGCAACAACAAATTCTACCTACGTTCTCATCCCTCTGGGGCCTAGTGGTGTGCTGCAGAGAGGGACCTGAACAATACCCCGAAAATATCACATTGATATTTGCTGCAGACTTCGCTAGGATATCATGGAAGCAGATACTGTCTGCATGGTATTTGCGCTCGATAACCAAGCGCTATGTCGCCGAAGTTCCCTGTGCCACTATAAGCTAGCGACATCGGAGTTACACATTACGCTTTCACAAAAATACCGTAATGATATCGTGGTCGTCACAACGTGTAGACGTGCCAGGCCTCATGATCAGGCTGTTGCGAGCCTCACGTTATAATTAAAGAAGGTCGGGGAATGTGCGTTCGACCCTTTCACCGCAGTCCAGTAGATCGCCGCACTTGTGGCTACTTCGTACTTAACGCCGCTCCCCCGGATGAGGTGAGTCAACGCAAAGAGCGGGATGCTGTGGGGAAGTTGCCATGCGTAGAGAATCATGCGTGGCAAACTACGTCCAAGACTTGTTCGTGGTCCGATCACCCCATCTTGTCATACTGCTAGAGTGTTTCTTCCCCCGTTTAGTCAGAGCACCTAGCGGCTGATCTCCCAAAATCGGGCTTTCGAGATTAGAAGACGGGCTTTCTGATCTTATGCCTCGGGGCTATAACCTGCGTAATTTAGTGGTGAGTCAGACGCGTCGAGCGCGTTGCGGTATTACATGTCTATAGGCCTAGACATGTCGGCAGAGAGTAGAATTCCATTCGGGTGCTACCGGTGGACAGGAATGCACAGCTGTAGTAGGGTTAAATACTTATCTCCTTTGTCTCCTGCGTTCACGTTCGTTTCCCTCATTATCTCCCCACCTCACTTTACTGTACCAACTGTAGTGACCACCATCTCAGCGTGATGGCCGTTGATAATACCCGCGATAGATACCAGGCTGCTGGCCAGGGCCATCTCTTCACTTTCTGGTCAAAACTTACAGATCCAGAACGTGCAGCTCTCACCCGCCAGCTGGAGGGCATCGATGTCGAGCGGGTAAATAGAGTCTATGACAAGGCCATTTCCTCCGAAAGCAATGCTACTGATCTTCATCGCATCGCCGATTCCATCGAACCTCTCCCCGCTGGGGCGTGCGAGTCCGTCAATCCTGTCAAGGCAAAGGAATGGAGGCAGATCGGTCTCCAGGCCGTCGCGGATGGTCAAGTTGGCGTCCTTTTGATGGCTGGTGGTCAAGGCACGAGGCTTGGCAGCTCTGCTCCCAAAGGCTGCTATGACATCGGCCTCCCTTCTCATAAATCCCTCTTCCAGTACCAAGCTGAGCGCATCGCTCGTCTCCAGGCCGTTGCCGAAGCCCATGTTGGAAAGCCAAAGGGTTCCGTTGTCGTCCCCTGGTATGTGATGACCAGCGGTCCAACTCGCCGCGAGACGGAATCCTTCTTCGCTAAGAACAACCACTTTGGCCTCGATGCAAAGAATGTCATCATTTTTGAACAAGGTGATAGTTACTGATCGTATGCGTTTCACCAGATGGCTGATTTTGTCTGTTTTCTAGGTACGCTGCCCTGCCTCACCATGGAGGGTAAAATCATACTCGAAACAACTTCTCGCGTCGCTGTTGCTCCCGATGGCAACGGTGGCCTCTACGCGGCTACTCGCGCTCCTTTGTCCCCATCCGACAAGTCGCGTACGGTCCTCTCTGACCTAGCCGATCGCGGCATCCAGTACGTTCATGCCTACTGTGTCGACAACTGTCTCGTCAAGGTTGCCGATCCCGTCTTCCTCGGCTATTGCATAGCCAGACAAGCTGATTGTGCTGCCAAGGTGGTACCAAAGACATCACCGACTGAGTCAGTCGGCGTCGTTGCTCGCCGGGGGGACAAGTTCAGTGTCGTAGAGTACTCGGAAATCACCAAGGAGCAAGCTGAGCTCCGGAATCCAAAGACCGGGGAGCTCATGTTCAATGCTGGCAACATCGCCAATCACTTTTATACCACCGCTTTCCTTCAGTCTGTTGAATCTTTCGAGAAGGAGCTCGCGTATCACATTGCACGCAAGAAGATCCCGACGATCGACTTGCAAACTGGGGAAACGATCAAACCCAGCAAGCCAAACGGCATGAAGCTCGAGCTGTTTGTATTTGACGTGTTCCCGTTCACAAATAATTTTACCGTTCTCGAGGTCGCTCGGAAGGAGGAGTTTAGCCCCCTGAAGAATGCGCCTGGTACCGGGTCAGACGATCCAGAGACCAGTCGCCGCGATCTTTTGGATCAGCACAGACGATTCTTCGAAAATGCTGGTGCTCGTTTGAAGGAAGGTGTTGAGATCGAGCTTTCTCCACTTGTCACCTATGCAGGAGAAGGGCTAGAGTCTGTCAAGGGCAAGACGTTCACGAAGTCCGGTTACATTGTAAATCTCGAGGAATTGGATGTTTTGTTGTAAAACATGTGGTTTATTTTGACCTTGGACTTGTTTCTTTACTTTTGTCATCGTGAGCCTTAGTTACATATCATACCCTGGACGTTGTTCTCCGCGATTTGGCTTGATCGCTTCCCCGATGCCACTCCACAATACTGTTGTACACTCGAACTAGGGTAATTGTTTGCCCGACATGTATTGCACGCACCCGCTCACGTACACTCAGCTACCTACACCGTCACTGTCCGACGCCTTACCTCGCTTCTCGAGCTCTTCTCGAAGGGACGCAAATAGACGTTGCGTGCGCTCGGCATTCGGCTACTCGTCCATAAACACAAGCACAAGGCCGGATGGCGAGTGCTCACCTCCTTACAGCATGTGATAAGCTTGTCTATGAGCATCGTTTGGTTATTTTGCGCATCCTCGAGCTCCTTTCGAAGACGTCGAGCCTGACTCTGTCAGATTGAAGGAACAAGCCATAATAAAACATAGTAGCCAACCTCTTCTTCAATCCTGTCGGCTCGGCTTTTCTCACTATCTGCAAGCTGCTTTTGCTCTGCGGCTCGAGCGCGAGAAAGCAATACTTCGAGTTCTTTCGATCGAACCACACACTCGAAATGTCGTTCTCGAAGCTCGTATTGGCGAAGGACTTCTTTCAGACGTTCCCGTACGCTGTCGAACTTTTGTAAGGCAATCATGACGGTGATGTACAAAGACGTACACGGTGTCAAAAATTTCCTCCAGTGAGTGTTTAGCTCTAGGCGGATGTTAATAAAACATCTACAAGGCTAATTCACAGCTTACTCCATAGGATCGTCTGTCCAATTCTTCTTTAGTTTCTGGCGACGGTCTTCAGGTAGCTCGTCCTAAAAATCCGCATGAAATCATATTCCGTAAATTTTGTACTAACTTACCCAAGCATCCAGACCGGAGCCCTCGGTAAGGTCCATAAGTTCTACAGCAAGGATCTCGTCGCCGTCCTCCATCCCTTGTTCCTCTGGCGTACAATCTGCATCCAGTGTCCGCCCATTGTGGGAAAATATAAACTGCATGGATGATGTACTGGCGGAATTCCAGGAGTGGGTACTTGCAACGTCCGATTTCGCAGATCCGTTCAAATGGGCCCCAGTACCTGTGGCCGCTTTCGCGTCACTCTTTTTCGTAGCCGTGCCTTCCATTCTATCTGTCCAGGAATTGAAAAGTCTGGAAAGCTTGGTCTTGCGTGAAATTTTGAAGAAAAGCTCTGCACGATAACGACAAATGACCTTGACTACTATGTCCGGCATTTCACGATATTTCATGTCTTGCATTTTTGCCTTGTCCACGCGCTTAGCCATGTCGTTTTTCATTTGCATGATCTACGGGAGGTCAAGTAACCAGACAGGCCTGAGATGGCCTTACGTACCTCTTCCTGGGCCTCTTCTACACATTGTGCTAAGCGTTTACTGTCTTCCTAAGTGATTGTTAGGCATCTGGAAACAGTTGCAGCATTTAGTGCGTACCCGCAGTCGCTTGTTATCCTGTATATGTTGTTAGCGATTTCCAAGAAAGCGCTGTCAAGGGTCACCTTTTGCAATTCTCGGGCTAGGTTCTCCATTTTTGCTTTCGTCTGATTTGCCTTTGTTAGCTGACCTTTGGCTTTGGGGATTGGTGTGAGAGCCATGCAAGGCTACCAGAGAGGTGTGAGACGAACCGGCATCCTTATCTTTGACGAGCTTTTGCTTCTCCTTTGCATGATCGCGCTCAAGCCTCTTGAGCTCGGCGAACTATATCGGCGGGGGTATGTGAAGGCACCGTGCGTTCATCACGAACGACATACTAATTCGATGTATTTGGCGTGGATGGCATTCTCGCCCATACCTTTGACCGACTTGACGGCCTCCTCGGCTACGGGAAGATGAGCAGAGAAGGAAGGAAGAGGGACTGTGCAGACCGAAGCGTCGTTCCTCCTCTTCCTCGAGAACCTCCTCCTCTTCGAGGGCAGCGATGCGATTCTTGAGACTTTCATACATGGCGACAGGATCGACGGGGGCATCGTTCTTCTTCTTTGCTTTCTGGGTGCCGTTCACTGTGGAGGGGTGAAGTGGGGTGCGGGTCGTGGCGGACGACTGAGCGGGGGGATTCGGGGGAGCAGGAGACGAGACGGGGGGTGGAGGAGGGGCGGGGCCAGATGGAGGGGGTTTGGGAGTGCGTGAGGGGGGAGCGGAGAGGGTGCTTGCGCCATTCATGGGAGGAGCCGTCGCAAAGGAGGAGGTCGCGGTGATGGCGGTGGACCTGTGCGGTCGGCGGGGAATGCACGGAACACAAAAGCTGAGTCGGTGAATGATTTGCAGACGTAAGGAATACGACCAATACGACGGTTGTTCAAATTCAACATCTCCCGACCCGAGCTCGCACGCAGGTACTCGTACACGACACAATCTCATCGTTCGCTCGTACAACGATCTCGTCGACCTCACCGCCTACTCACGCCCCACATCGACCCTCGACAGTCGACGCTCGAGACGGCGGCGCTGCCTATCCATATGTCTGATCATGTGACTGAGGCGCGTCGCGTTCAACCGACCACGGCCACGTCCAGCACATCGCCCGCTGCCATGGACGTTCGCAACCGTCGCTCAGGTGCGTCCCCGGTTCCAACAGCAAGTACGCCAAATACAGACCTATATCAGAGTCGCGCTCGCCCTCCAGGAAGCGAATGCGTCTCTCTTCCCCTACGTTCGATGATCAAGTCGGAGAGCTGAGCCAAGACGATATCAACGCTTTTGACTGCCTAGACGCCCAGCTATCCCAATCTTTTGCAGATCCAAGCCACCTCGGGCAGCTCTCATACACAGCCCAACCCTCTCGTCAGCCGCCTGTGGAGGATGACGAGAACCCCTTTCGTTCAGATAACCTATGCCAGACAACTGCAAGGATGAAAACGGGGCGCATACACGCAACATTCACGAGCGCCTCCGCGTTCGACAGGACGATCCAGTCGTCCCAACTTGCAAGTGAGCTGCCAGACGAAGCGGAACTACCGGACGAAATGCCTTTGGAGGTCGACTATGCCGCATGGTTCAACTCTGATTCGTCCAATTCGTTCGTTGGATTCGGTGCTGCCGTGACAGAAATGCCCGGCTTTCAGAGACCGTCTGTCCATGGTGCAAACGCGAAATCACTTTTAGTCCCATCAGCCGCAGCCCTGCGGGAGGCTGAAGAGAAAATGAGAAAATGGCAGGAAAATGTAGACCTTCCCAACCAAGCTCCAACACACAGTGATCCCGACTCTCACCAGTCCACCCGGGTAGTGTCTCCTTCACGGGCAGCATTCTCCTCTGCAAGGAATGTATTCTCCACGCAGACACCTGCGACTCCCACCCCCGGTTCGTTTTTCAGATCTGCAAATGCAGACCTGGCGCCCGCTAGACCACACAGCTCGCTGGAGAGCTTAGGCAGCAAACGGCAACCCAAACCTTTCAAATCTCCCTTGATCAGTGCAACGCCTTCCATGCTGCCCTATAGACAAGCATCTACTCCGAACATCAGTTCGCCTCTACGCGACTGTCATTCCTCTGCTGCCCTTCCCTCTGAAATTACTACGGTCGTACCACCGCTTCGCCCATCGTCGGTCGCGAACCATGTTATGACCCAAAAACCATTGGGCTTTACCCCTAGAAATGGCAGTACCGCAATGAGACCAAAATTTGTAACGCCGTTCAAAGCTGGCGTGAAATATGGCACTCCAAGAGCATTTGCGGTTGAAAATATAAAACCTCCGCAAATTCCCTCTAATCCTAGGACAATCGTGAACCACATATATCCATCTTCAATCCCGTCGCCGCGATCAAGCAAGCAGAATGGTGACGGGAGGATCTTCGATCTTAGTGAGCACAAGTTGTGGATTTCTTACTCCCATTCTTGGAACTTAACTTTCCATGTCAGCCCCTCCTCCTGGCAGACAAGCACTCGCCACTTCTGGCTTGCGGCCACAAGCCTACAGTGCTGAACAACTGGAGGATATGAGAATGTCTGTTTTTTATCCTCTGGCCGTTCGGTCCATCCTGATAGCTTGTCCCAGAAATTTCAAGGAACTTGGTCAAGTGAACCTCCGGACAGCCCCTTTTTACACTTTCACCACACGTTCACGCTCTCCTCCAAATCCATCCGATCCGTCTCCGTCTCTTGTCTTAGGCCGCACAGCCGTGCTGGAAGAACTGCACGCAAAAGGTTGCACGCTTGCTAAACAAACATGGGTCGACAATCACTGGCCATTAGTTCTCTGGAAATTGGCCAGCATGGTTGCTCTCGATCCTGTGAGTGAGAGCGACCCTCTCAGGAAACGCTGGTGCTGGCCAGAAGTTATCCGTCAGTTTATGTACAGGTCAGCAGACTGATCCGAAAGACTCGTACTTCGCAATTCAGATATGTTGTCAGATATGAACGGGACTTGAACAGCTCCTCCCGCCCATCCTTACGGTTGATAACAACCAGGGATGCATCGGCTGAATCGCCGATGGTACTCTGCATCTCCGACATCATTTTACCTACCAATGGTTCCGAAGACAATATTGCACAAGTTCAAACCCATCCTGAGCTCGAAGTGACTGATGGTTGGTATAGACTACGTGCGCGCATCGATGCCCCATTAGCGCGAGCCGTAAGGAAGGGAAAAATAAGGATAGGCCGGAAAATTGCTGTAGCGGGCGCAAAGGTTAGTTCAGCTATCTTCAATCATATGCTCGCTCTATTCAGTCACCTGTAGCTTTCGGCGGAGCGAAAGGAAGGTTCTGAAATCCTGGAAGCCTACAGCTCCAATGTTCTCTTGTTGACCGGGAATTCAACTCATATGGCGCCGTGGCATGCGAAGCTTGGTTTTCAACGTGGACCATTCTTTGCGACACTAAACAGCTTGGTAGCTGATGGTGGCAATGTCGCTATTATGGTGCTCACAGTTATCAAGGTATGACCATCGTAGCTCCAGGCGTTGGATTCCGACATTTGGATAGGCCTACCCTGTTGCGTACATAGAATTCGTCGAGGACGCCGATGGTCGGAAACAAAGAGAGGGACCGCATGACGCAAAAGAGGAGCTGAAACTGAGCATGCAATGGAAGGTGTGGGCAGTTCGATTTCCATTGACTGGTTTACTCACTGCCCACAGGCAAAGCGAGAATCGCATGCTTCAAAGCTATGGTCCGAGTATGAAAAACGCAGGTATAGGCTGCTCGACTATGCAGAGCGCCTTGAGCAACGCGCCGGTTCGGAATTCAAACCCAGGCACGACGGTGAAACAATACATTTTTACATGACTGATAGACATTAATACCCAAGCAGATGGTCCACCCGACCAGATCTATGACATATATGATACCTTGCAGGAAGACGCTGAGGCACCTAAGAGCATCATATCGTCCATCGGTCATGAAGACGCCGGCTGGTTGGCCCGACATATCCGAGAGAAGGCTGTCCAGGAACGGGATGGGGTTTCGAAGGAGATTGAGCAAGAACTCGAAGTATTATATCTCAGTTGTCGGAACTCTGTCAGATACTGATGCCATGTCAGTCAATCTGTCCCTCGCGCGACGTGAAAGCTTTCTGTGTGATTGTTGTCAATGACGCTCGAACGTACAAGTATCTATCGAAGCGAACGGCACAAGTTACTGTATGGGATGTTCCCGGGGTATCGGCATCCGCGGACTGCGCTCAAAGTCCTTTTGTACCCGGTCAACGATATCTCGTGAGTTCTTCGCTCCTCAGCTGTAGTTCGAGTCTGATGCACCTGTGGCGGGCGGCTCATCAGATCACAAACTTGGTTCCCGCACAGGCGTCGGCATGGATGGATCGCTCCTCAGGTGGAGAAATCTATTTGAGCACCAGGAAGAATTCTAAGTAGACATTGATCAGTTAGCCTGTTATGTGCTTTGTACCGACTTCGATATTGCTGCGCGCCGATGCACTAACTCTATTCTTGATCGTGTATATGCCCTGCGGCAAGCTTTGTCAACTGTGGGAGATGGGTACTTTTATTTATGACTAATTTCGTTATACAGCTATTCATGCCAAACCATAGGACTCGAGTGAATTCGGAATTGAAAGAAGAGAAAAAGAAAGGACATGGCCCGAATTGAACGGGTGACCTTGTGTAAAATGTCACATACTGACCCACCAGCATCTGAGTGGATTCGAGAAAGAAAAAGAATTGAGCTCGACCCGGATTGAACGGATGACCTTGTGGATACCCATTACTGGAATCACACGCACTACCACTGTGCTACGAGCCCACGGTGGCGCCAATTTGAGTAGAATTATAAAGGCTGGCGTACGACATCTCGGGTGCTATGGCTCGTCCATTAGTTCCGATAGTAGTCTCTAACTCAAGATGTCTAGGTGGGATCAACGTCTATAACAACCCTTGCTTGATTACGAACTCCTTGTAGATACTAAGAATGATGTCGTTGGCAGTCAAGGTAATGATTCTGTATAGCATAGAGTCAGCAGAATCAGGAATGTACTGGGTGTTGGCACTTACGTGTGTGGAGCAACGCGCAGAAAATGTGCCGTCGAGCCTATTTGGAAGGGAGGTAAATCATAATGGGATTCGCGTGGTAATGTACTTGCCCTTATACCACCCAAATACCCCTTCGGCCTTGAAAGTCTTCCAGAGGCAGTCAATAGGATTCCTGTATAATGTACCCTGCAAACGTCCATCAGGTAACCGTATTGTTGGTTGGTTATACACCCGGGTGAGAGCCTGATGGATATCAGCAAAAGTGTTATAAGAAGTCTAGCACACTCACAGTATCTGCTGGTTGCATTACAATGCACTGTCCACGACATCAGAACAAGATGAAAGTTTGCGTATTGACTCATGACATACCACACAAACACCCGATACAGAACTACTAGCCAGGTACGTCCAGATACTGTTGGCGGGTAAGATACCATGTGTGATAAGTTGGTTCTTGGTCCAGCTGTAGGTCGGCATTTGAACAGAAGAGCCCATGGCAGTTCGCAGAATAGCCGCATCTACACCACGGATGAGACCTCGGAATCGCTCGGCGCGAAATACCGTTGACAGTGCGTCAAACGAGTTTTTGTAGTAATGTTGTGTACCGACTGGTAATATAGGAGAATATGCCTTTGTGACGATAGTCATTTTATGCATGAAAAAGTCTGTCGAGATGAACTAACTTGCATGCGAGCCTTGATGAGGAATAATGGATTTCCGAGGGCCGCACCGACTGCCCCACTAGCAGCGCCAGCTGCTATAGATGTCAGAGGTATTTGATCGGTCACAGGCCTGCCTATGGCGCGGTTTATTGTCCGGCGGAAAGGCTCATAAAATCCTGGACTTTTTTTTAGTTTGGCAAGTAATGGCGATAGTTAGTAACGCACCTAAGCGTGATCCATTGAGGATAAACTGGTAGAAAGTCACAGGGACTGTGAGTAAAACAGGTGAAAGTACTTGCCTGGTATGCATACTGACCAAAAGAAATATGAGGATGATGCCACGAAGCTATACGGCGAACTTACCGCTGAGCCAAGACCTCGTTGCAGCCCTCGGATGCCTTCGTTTCTCCATGTCTTGGCGAATACATCAATAACGTTCTTGTAAACTTTTTGACCGCCACCCTTTGCCAGCTCGCCTTGGAGCTGCAGACGCGTCTTTGCGACTTCTGCGGGATTCGAGACAGTAACCTATTCATCTGTATGAGGGACGCGTCCAAGGGAGCTATTTGGTGATGACTCACAGCAACGCAGGCCGCAAGAGCACCACATAGAAATCCTTCTGGAGTGGAGAGTGGGCGTGGTAGGACTTGCGTGGGGGACATTCTGTGGACGAGCGCACACAGCAGAGCAACGACGAGGCTTATGTATGTGCAGGCGGGAGCGAGTTAGGCTGCCCGCTATTCGGGTTCAGCGTCCTCAAGTGCGGTGCGGGAGCTATAAACTTTTAGCGCGGGACATGGTCTCGCCTTGATGCGGTGCTCTGACGTCCGCTATCAAGGCGGGCCTGTGATCACGACGAGGACCGTACTCCTCGTCGGTGTCCTTGCTGTGTCTGTCCCAGTGGCCATCCGCATCGTTTCCTCTCCGCTCGCCCTCCTCCTCCTCGCACCGCTCTTCGTCGTCCTGGTGGTCATATCTTCTCTCCTGGCGCACTTTTTCCTCGCATACAGGCTCGATTCAAAGGTGCTTGCACCCAGCAACCCCCTCTCCCATGCCGCCCGTCCCCTTGCCTTCTCGACCCCTGCCGCGTGGCAGGCAGTCCTCATCCGCTCTCAGTGGTCACATAAGCCCCCCCAGTCGCTTCGGTCGCTATGTCCCGACATGCCTGTAGCATCCTCCAATCTAAACGAAATCATGATTCTCATAGTCCGCGACTTTGTTCTGTCCTGGTACAAGGACATCTCGTCCTCCCCTTCGTTCCCCACCGCCGTGTCAACGACGTTACATGCCGCATTCGAACAACTCTTGCAACGCGCAGCGACCATCGATATTCCTTCCCTCCTTGTCAAACGAATCTTGCCTATGGTTACCTCTCATATCGAACAGTTCCGTCAGTCAGAGGTCGCTCTTCGTGGCGCGGGCCTTGAGCGCCATCTCACTCAATCAGAGGAACTTGACATGCTTTTGGCTAGCCGATATGTCGGGAAGGGTGAAAGGTTACATCCAGCTGTAGACAATCTTTCATCTACCTTCACGAAACAGAACGAAGAGATGCATTTGAGGGGCATAGTAGACCGGATCCTCCCTTATATCCTTCCAGAGAATGAAGCACGAAGCAAGGTTCTCAAGATAGTGGTCCGAGAACTCGTGGCTTGCACTGTGCTCTATCCAATTATGGATATGGTCACAGATCCTGACTTCTGGAACCGTACAATTGAGCAGGTGGTGCGTATTTAGTGTGGCGCCTGTTGGTCGTCTTCTAAGTTCAATCTTAGGCTGGAGCCGCGATACATCAGCAGTAAGTTCCTTCTGCTTGGAAACGTATCCTGACTAATTATTTGCAGAAAGCTGATTTCGAAGGTACGAAACGTCCTTGAAGCTCAATCACCGCGACGTCATCACCGCATCGCATCGACGGTCACTCCTGGAGGTGACTTGATCACCATTCGTACTGACGTCCGTCAGTTCGAGTCTTTCCTTCGAAGCATCAATCGTTGTTCCTCTCTATTAGACGCGCGTCGCCTCAAGAATGACGTAATAGGTGAAATTCGTAGGACAAGACTGCTACTTGGTATATCTTTTCACCGCTGTGTCAGGGAAAAGAGCTAATTTCTAAGCAGCAAATCACGAGAAAGAGGAGTGGATAAATGGAGAGAGGACCGAGGATGTTGTGGCATTCTTGGACAGGCTGTATACTGCAAAACGCACGGTTGAGCAGCGAATTGTTGTCCTAGGTGGGGAACAAGACTCGGTTAGCATCATCTACTCCCTGTCCCTGCGTACACTACTTATGGGCTCTATCCAACCAGACTGCTGTCGCGCGCGAAACCCATGCACGACCCCGAATCTCATTCAGAGATGTTCTTGGCAACCCGACCTCCCTCTCATACTTCATGGAATTCATGGATCGTCGTCATCGCTCACTACTCGTGCAGTTTTGGCTAACTGTGGAAAGCTTCAAGAATCCCCTGGAATTGGTAGACTACACTTCTGGCGACGGGGACGATCCAATTCAAGATCCCTCCAATTCGACAACCCTCCGAGAGGATATTTGCCTGATTAACGATCTATATTTCTCTGCCACACCACCTCACCCCTCCTTATCCCCAATCTCCCAAAAGCATGTCGATACCATCCGAAGCTACGCTTCCAACGAAGTTATGCCTAGTGTTGTCGAGAATAAGAAAGTTCGCCGGAGTGTCATGTTGGCTCAGAAGGAGGTGGAGCAAGAAATGGAGGGTGATTTTGAAGATTTCCAGAAATCAGAGTTATGGTTTCGAGTGATCGAAGATGCTTCGCTCGGTGTTTCAGAGGTCGAAGCATCCGCTCCGATCAACAAGTCACAACACCTCAACTTATCTGCCGCTGTTCTTGGGGCGTCATCGCGGACAAAGTCCCAAATTCCTCGTTCCGAGTCCTTCCCATCTCTCGCTCCATCGATTCGTTCTTCGGAGCATCCTCACTTGATTCAAGGTCCACTGATTTATTCGCCACCCGCAACATCTCGTAGCAACATCGATGTTCTCATGGCTCCCCTGTCGGATGCATCCTCGGATATTTCGCGTGCACCGCTCTTTAACGACCCGGATGATGGGAGACCCAGTATGGATGAGGCTGAACGTATGGAAGCTATCCAGGCCGCATTGACCGACATCATCGCTACGGAGCAGCACTCTAGCCAACCTCGAGATCATCCTGAGGAGGCGCGCAGCTTTATCTCTTCGGTTCCTGACGGGAGGAAACCGCGTGGAATGTTCGGAGACGAGGGGGATCCAAATGTCGACGAAGAGAACGAAGAAGATGACGCGATAGAGAGCGTTCATGGCGTTGGACAGGGATCATTTCAGCTTGCAGGGCCTGGTGACCTCCAGCTTTCGTATGAGATTGCCCGTCTCGGCAAGAAAATATCAAAGTCGGAGGTCCACGCGGCGATGCTTGATACACTCATCAAGAAGGCTGAATTAACTGGAGATACTCAAGAACTCCGCCTCCTTCGCAAAGCAAAGGCATCGATGACGAGAGAACTCAGGGAATTGCACTTTCAGAAGACCCAGTACGAGCAACAGGAATCTGCCAATCGCCTTGTCCCGAATAGAACCAAGGTTTCTCTTGTCAGTTCAACCGTCGCCGAGGAGGAAGGGAGGTCCGTGGTCCGATACCTTGTGGAGGTACAACAGCTTTCTCCGGACGGCACTTTCTCATCTGGCTGGGTCGTTGCGCGGCGGTACAACGAATTTCTGCGGATGCACAACAAGCTTCGTGAAGAATACTCTGTAGTTCGCGGCCTTGACTTTCCTGGGAAGCGGCTGGTAACCTCGCTCTCGGGGAGCTTCGTTGATACTAGGAGACAAGCCTTGGAGAAATACATGCAAGTGTGTGACAAGCATCGTGGGACGTACGACAATACTAACTCGTCCATAGAATCTAATATCAATTCCCATGGTTTGCGAAAGCACGGAACTTCGTGTGTTTCTGTCGAGGGACTCACCTTTCATTGCCTCCGAGGTAAAGGATGACGCCGCCAAAGGACAAGGGGGGCTCTCTGGGCGAAACATCGTTCAATCAATGTATCGGTCTGTCACGGAAAGCATTGATGATATGTTCTTCGGGCCTTCTATGTTGGATGTGATGATCCAACGCCTCACACGGCAAGTGGCAGAATTTACTGGGGTTGCTGGCTCGGCAGTCAACGACGAGGAAATAGTTGCTCAAGCAATGAAACGGTTCGGAAAAGCGACCCCCTTGGACACTCTCATGCAGCTGCCAGGGGATCTTAGGCCATTGGATGGGGAAACAAGCGTATCCAGCTTCTCCGCCCCCATCTGTGATTTAGTGCTTGCAATATTTGAGCTTCACAAGAAAAACAACTGGCTTCGTCGTCAAGCAATTGTGATCATCCTTCAGCAAGTCTTTGGGGATACTATCGAGCAGTTAGTTGTCGCGTTCTCCATAGTCGGCAAAATTCACGTTTTTTCTCAGGAAAATACGGCAGAGCATACAGTCTCAGTTCGAAGAGAGTCGGATTCTTCCCTTGCTTACTATGCTCCGGGAAAATTTATGGCCAGGAGGCAAGCTGAGAGCATCTCCACAAGCTCGCACCGCTGAAGAGAAACTTCGGAGTCGAGAAGAAGCTAATCGCAAACTCTCGGCGCTAGTACCAGGTTCGATTAGACTAACCTGCTAAGAGTGTGAGCTGACTGAAGGACTTGTCGCAGACCTGGCTGCTAACATGATAGGTCGTTCGAATGCCCGCCGCGGGGCCCGACGTATATTCGCTGTGCTGCAGAATCGGCGTTTAAACCAACATATCGCATATACCATTGTGGACGAGGTGTGTTTGAGGCGACTCAGACGCTCCCTACCGACTGATAGATTATGCGCAGATCATCGCCGCTATTTTTCCCAACCTCCCACCCGTATCGCGCTAAGGCTTTAGATTATCAGAGGGGGATACTTGCCTCTCGTCCATTATTCGTCAACACATTCTATTGAGTCCACCTGCATAGGAGAATGGGGTTCTGATGGTAGTTCCTCATTCACGCTGGCTTTTTTCGTTTTTTGCCGAAATGTAACTGCAGTTGCCCTTGGGTCGTCGTAGCTTACGGGAAGCAAGGATCCGAATTAGTCATAGAGTAACCGAGAGGGCGAATAAGCATACACTTTGATAGCATGGAGGAGGAATCCGCCCGAACCGGACGTGTTCATCGTCGGGTGCATCCGACCAGGGAGAACCTGATAACGACGTAACCATGATTCTGTGACCGAGGGTGCGAGATAACCAGGGATCAGTCGCATCTTTGCTTGTAAATCTGCTAGAGGCTAATGGACGATAAGTGACAAACGTCAGAGCGGGAAGCAGAAGCGTACCTGGAGGAACATATTTTGCACAATGATTGAACTGGACCCGGCTAAATATGGTGACAGCATTTCTACAATCTCGAATGGATCGTAGTCGCTGGCGACTAGGAGCCCGTCGAATTCTCCTGCAAACAGCTCTTCCCGTGTGCTCATTAGGGTGTCTGAAGTTGATTTTCGCTTGTGGAGGCGTAGGCGCTGGCGCTCGGAACGTATGCGTCCTGATGTGGGCTCAAGCGGGGCCACTACTGTGGAGAGACAATGATAATATGCGGTAATCGTGAACAAAAATACGTACCGGGTGTGTAATCTCCCTGGGCTGTGGCCCAGTTTAGAGTCGACAAGACTGATAGTAGAGTCTCCTTCTCATAGTTCATCAGGGTCAGTACTGGATATGCAGGTGGCGAGTCAGCGTCATTTATTGAAATTATTCGTCCTTCACCTGGAAAAGAGTCAATGCGTCGTAATTGATAACAACAAACTTCACTTGCATCCCATCCTGTCAAGAACAGCTGAAACCAACAACCCAGAAGCATCATCAACCACGATATAACGTCCACCTGGTCGCACATTGGCCAAGTTCAGCATCTGAGAGAGTGAATCGGGACGCATGTCTCGTATCCTGTTCTGATCCTTTCTGAACCAGTGTTCACAGATATTATACACCGTAGGCTCAATTGTCTCGAAGCTCTTCGAATACCTATGAGAAACGTCGCTATTGTTACCTAC
>JBBPLO010000075.1:0-39020 GCA_038089835.1 Retiboletus flavoniger
ATTTGTATTAGTCCCGCTTCTCTCTTTAGCATTGCCGCTATTGCTCTCCACCCTCCGCTATAAGCTTAGCTGCGCTGTTACATTGGCAAGCTTGTGGACTCGTCGACCAGTCCATTTTCGCGGAAGGGGAGAGTGGCTTACCCCCAATGGCCATCTCGCTTCGTCACTCTGACCCCCTCGACGACCTCACGGACCTCCACAACTCCATTTATGTGAACGAGGAGGCAGTTCGCCTTACTCCCAACGGCCACCGCAGCAGGTCACCTCGGTTGAACAGCCTCGGGAACTCGTTACTGATTCGCTTCGAGTGCCTTGGCAACCTTGAGGACATTAACAGGTCCATTTCGCTGAAAGAAGAGGCAATACAGCTCACTCCCAATAGCCATCCCGACAAGCCGGCTTGGTTGAACAACCTCGGGATATCACTATTCCATCGCTTTGAGCGCCTCGGTAACCTTGCAGACATCACCAAGTCTATCTTGATGTTTGAGGAGGCCCTGCTTTCCACTCGAAGTAACCATCCCGACAATCTAGCTCAGTTGAACAATCTCCGGATATCATTAACTCGTCGCTTTGAGCGCCTCGGCGACCTCACGGACATTCACGAACTCATTCCAGTCATCGAGGAGGTAGTGCATCTTACTTACACTAGTCATCTCGAAAAGTCAGCTGGGTTGCGCAATTTTGGGAGCTCATCATGGAGTCACTCTGAGCGCCTCGGCGACCTCGTGGACATCAACAAGTCCATTTCATTAGTTGAGGAGGCAGTGCGTCGTCTCACTCCCAACGACCATCCCGACATGCCAGCTAAGTTGAACAGCCTCGGGGACTCATTATCTCATTGCTTTGAGTGCCTCGGCGACCTCGCGGACATCAACAAGTCCATTTTGTTAGTCGAGGAGGCAGTCCATCTTACTCCCAATGACTATCCCAGCATGCCAGCTCGGTTGTCCAACCTCGGGAACTTATTATCTCGTCGCTTTGAGCACCTCGACGATATCACAGACATCGACAAGTCTGTTTCATTAGTCGAGGAGGCAGTCCGTCTCACTCCCAATGACCATCCCGACAGGCCAGTTCGGTTGTCCAACCTTGGGAACTTGTTATTGAGTCGCTTTGAGTGTCTCGGTGACTTCACAGACATGAACAGGTCCATTTGGATGTCTGAGGAGGCAGTCCGTCTCACTCCCGATGGCCATCCCTACAAGCCAGCTCATTTGTCCAGCCTTGGGAACTCATTATTGAGTCGTTTTAAGTTTTTCAGTGACCTCGGGGACATGGACAAGTCCATTTTGATGTCTGAGAAGGCAGTCCGTTTCACTCCCAGTGGCCATCCTGACAAGGCACCTTGGTTGAACAACCTTGGGAATGTATTTATAGAGTATTTCGAGCACTCTCATGATCTGTCTCATCTCTCTACTGTGGCCTTCCATTTTTAGTGGCCAGTCACGCCTTCACAGGTCCTTCCATCCACTTTCATGCTACTTGCCACTGGATTTTATCTGTATGCCTCCAAGCCATATTTAAGGTTCTCCTTGATGCGTATGCTGCCACCATCGACCTTCTTCCACAGTTGGTATGGCTTGGACTTCCTGCTACAGAGCGCCATTGTCTACTCCTTGAAGCTGCCAATGTAACATGAGATGCAGCCACAGCTGCACTTGAAGTGGGTTATCCTGGAATGGCTGTCATGTGGCTTGAGCAAGGGCATTCCATTGTTTGGAGTCAATCCCTGCAGCTGTGCACTCCAGTTGATGAGCTTTGTGTTGAGCACCCAGATCTTGCTGATAAATTTTGGCAGATCTCCCAAGAGTTAGAACATGCCAGTTCTGGTAACTGTGCCACATCCTGTGGGTCGGCAAATGGCTTGGTTGGCAACACTAGGTTGCTGGATGAAGTCCAGAGGCATTATGACCTTGCTCTCAGATGGGAAGAGCTGCTTACCAACATTTGCTCCTTGCCAGGCTTTGATCGGTTCTTGCTGCCGAAGACAAGCGAGCAACTAGCTGTCTTGGCACACTCTGGACCCGTTGTCTACCTTAATGCTAGTGCACAATGATGTGATGCATTGATTGTCATGGCAGGGTTAGGTGTTGTTCCCACCCCCCTTCCTGGTATTAGGTATCGAGATCTGGAACACCTGCACCATGCATTGCTCAAGCACAATTATCCTGTTTCCTGTGATGACATTTCTGCACTTATCACATCTGATGATGATCTCGCATCTCAATGCTCTCTCAGTACATTAACAGGAGATCATATAAAAGACAGCGACAGGGAAGATGGATTTGTAAATGAAGAATTCACACCTGATGACTGGTTCCAGTGGATTCTGGCATCCCTGTGGAGGAACGTTGTGCACCCTGTTCTGAAGGCCCTTGGCACTTTGGTATGTCATCTGTCTGAATCTTTTCAGAGTCAATGCGTTCTGACTGATGTTTGCCTGTTCTCAGACTCCACCATCTTGTGCTGAGAAAATGATACATATTTATTGGTGTCCGACTGGGCCATTTGCTTCTCTGCCCATACATGCTGCCAGCTGCTATGGTACAGCTGGGGTGGATGCAAAGCTTTCCGACTTCGCTATATCCTCCTATATACCAAGTCTTGGTGCTCTTACATCATCATCGGCTCAGAAAGACTTGACCAGTTCTTTATCCAATATTTGCCTCATTGTTGTTCCTCAGCTGCCAGAAGATGGTCAGATTAGGCTACCCTGCATGGGGAGCAAAATTGATCTCATCACAACACTGTCTGCCAAGTCCGATTTCATAATCCACCAGAATTCTCATGGTACCATTGAGGATGTGATGGAGAAAATGAAGAATGCTGACTGGGTGCATTTCGCATGTCATGGCATACAAAATCCTTGGAACCTGCTTGACAGTGGGCTTTGCCTTGTGAATCATCATCGTTTGAAGCTTTCCAACATCATCCGATTGGCACACCCTCAAGGTGGTCTCACATTCCTTTCTGCCTGTCCAACTGCACAGGAGGAGAATCCACCAGAAGAGTCTGTGCATCTTGCTGCCGGAATGCTTCTTGCTGGTTATGGTGGTGTTATCATGATGATGTGGTCAACAATGGACTGTGATGCACTGAATGTGACCAAGGATGTGTACAAACATCTCTTTTGGGATAGCAAGGTTTCTGACAGCATGGAGGCTGCAGAAGCATTGCATTATGCTGTCCAGCATCTCTGTGACTCTGGCATGCCCTTTTCTTGTTGGGTTCCTTTTATCCACATAGGTAGATAATGTCCTGCTCAGCTCTTTACAATCCCTTGTTCAGGAATAACTGTTCCTTCATGTCTTCCTTTCTATGCTACTCTCCGCTTCATGGATATATGAGCTCATGCTATTATGTTATGTTACTAGTACAGACACCTTCTGCTATCATGTCAGAATGTACTCCAAGACATCTCTCACATTTTACTATAATATATTTGCCATGAAACAACAGGTGGTACATCCTCCATGTGATAACCCCAGTCTGTCACATCCCACTGTGCTGCCTGCCAGTGGCTGATCACACACATGGATCGCACAAAGACACATTGCTATTGCTGGACAAGAATGATCTCCATGTGCTGGAAGAAGAAAAGAGAATATATGTACAACACAATCGCATGTGCATAGTTGAATGATCCCGCTGTCTATCAACACCTCTGTTGAGTTTCATCTGACATGATGACCCATCAGAGCCAGGGTCTTGATCAGTGATAATGAACAGACACAGGCATAAAAGGATGTTCAAGAGTCCACATGAAAGTTTTGAACCTCACAAGAGTGGTAAACATTTCATTGTGGGTTGGCAAGATGACTGGCACACTGTTATGAAAATAAATTCCTTTACTCCTATCTTTAGTGATACATTCCAAAGTCATTAGCATTACACATTAGTTCATGCTTATGTTCATGCTTACAAGGCATTACATGCACAAGGTTATAGTCTATATGACTATTCACATGAGATATTCTCATACAAGGCATTATCTTATCTCAAGATCTTTCATCTTAGATATAGATATAAAACCCCACTCATAAGATAGTTCATTATTTTCTAGAAGCTTCCTTTACACTTCTTGTTATGACTGTGGATATGTATCTCTTTTTTCCCTTTACTTTTACTTAGCTATGTCTTATTTCATCCTCACTGCCTTTGGACATCAGGTACGCCATTACTGCCTCGTGTACTGCTTCCCTGGTTCCTTCCGCCTTTTGCTGACGACCAGCATTCTTTGGAACCATTGTATTAATAGCTATGACTCGTTGTGACTCAGTCCCTTATCGGCTGACTCACCGCTTATCTCTGATGCTGACATGTCCCCTTACATAACCCTTCTGGCAGTACTATTTAAACCCAAGTATCTCTACTTGTATTTCCTAAGCTTAGTCTTCTTGAATACTATGAGTTACTTGGCCTCCTCCTCGCTCCTTTCATTGTTGTCAGTATTGACACACTAAGGCTAAGGGTCATCCCCTGGTCTTCCCTTGTTTCTGAGTCAAGGAATCCCCTTGGACTTTCTGCGACTCCGCGGGTCTTCCTTCAACAAGTAACCTTTGTCTCCGGTACTAGACATTAGACCTATACCTCGTCGTACCCGAAGTCCTCTGTCGGTGTACATCCCTAAGTCCACCTTGCTCATCCTTCATCGAGGCAGTTACTCACTTGAGATCCTGTCAGTTCTAGCCTGACGTAACAAAAGACTAAGCTTCTCTCTACAGGTGACTACTAGGTCGTTCCCACTCCTCATCCCATTCCCACCATTGGTCTGAACGGGGTGATTTCCTGGATGCTCATGCACCCCACTCCCGCCCTCAGCCTGAACAGGGTGATTCCCTGGGCAATGTGCCACCATTGATCCAAGGACCCCTACCTAGTGATCCGTCTCCTGTGGCAATGTTGCCGAACAACCTTCGTCCCCCGAACCCTCGTCCTCCTCGTTCCTTGATCACTCCGATCCAGACACCTATCCTACCACCTGGGAAGAACAAGAGGAAACCCTCCAACTCTCTCACAACCTATCCACCCAACTCAACCTTCTGTGAGTTCCTACCCCTCTGTCTCCCACTCCCACTATCTCACAACCCATCTTTCCTCTCCCTTCCAGATCTAGCCTGCACCTGGTGCTCACTGGGTTCCCTCTATCTCGAACACATCCCATGTTCCCTAGGCTGCCTCCAACCCAAACAACTATGTCCACTGGAAAGGAACTCTGTCTTGGAGCCCCTACACCCTTCGATGGGTCCCCTACTACATCCATACAGTGGCTCAACACTGTACAGTTCTACCTCCTCATTAATGAGGATGTCTACAACACTGATGCTAAATGAATTGTGTTCGCCCTCTCCCACATGACTGAAGGATCTGCTGCCACATGGGCCACCACCTTCTGCCAGAAATGCATGACTACTGGAATCATCACCTTAGGAAAGTTCTCTGACTTTGTCAAGGACTTCAAAACTGCCTTCGAGCATCAAGACTTGATTGACAATGCCATCGCCTGGCTCTCCACCACACGAATAATCAAGAAGAAGGGGACTTACAAACCTTCTCTAACTAAGTACATTGCTGACTTCCACAACAACATAGTCATCTCCAAGATCTCGGATGATAATGTCCTCATCGCTTATCTCTCTGCTGGACTGCCACAACCCCTGATGATAAGAATCTACTCCATGGAATCCCTGCTGACTACTGTTGAGGATTGGTACAAGAAAGCCACCCACTTCTAAACTATGTGGGAGCAAACCCAAGAAATCACAAAAAGGACCTACCGCCCTACCTCCCAAAACATCTCCTCATTGTCCTCTACCCCCCAAAGAGACCCCAATGCCATGGACGTAGACGTTGTCCGAACCATCGGAAAACTTACCCCTGAAGAAAGGAAATGCTGCATTGAGAAGAAACTCTGCTTCTGATGCTGACAACCAGGACACTCCTCCCTCTGCTGCCCTGCTTTTCTCCAACAGCGTCCCACAGGTACCCCTACCTGACCTACCAAGAAGGTTACCAAGGTAGCCGAAGAAGAAATCCCTTGTCACCAAGAGATCGAGGATGATGACGATGAAAACGAAGATGAAGAATGCATAAAAGCAGTCTTCCTTCAGGATTTTTAACCAGAAAGCCTACCTCAACGTTAGCACCTTCCTTTGTAAACTCTGTACTTGTAACAACGACTACCAAATCTATGCAAATTCTGATCCAAGTCATCCATCTCTCGTATATCAAAAAAACCGTCGACATCTCTGCCCTCATCGATAGTGGAGCCAACATCTCTTGCATCGACCAAGAGTTTGTAGTAAAACACAAGCTACCCACCACCAAACTCTCTACCCTGATCCTGGCCTGAAATGCCAATGGATCTCTCAACAAGAAATGTTACGATCCACGGTGGATCGCTCTTTTTCCTTTTCTTTTCTTTCACTTAGCTAAGTCCTCATATGTCTCTCGCCTTATCTCGGACTTAGGGACTCTGATTATGCCTCGAGTCCTGCTTCCCTGGTTCTTTCTGTTCCATCTTATCTTGGAACCATTGTATTATTAGAACTGACTTGTTGTGACTCATCCTTATCTACTATGGATGACTCACTCTTATCTCGGGCTTACTAGAAGCCCCTTACCTAACGTCTTGGCATATGTACTTATAGCCCATCGCCGCCCTGTACTTTCCCTCAGCTTAGTCTACTCAATTCTACGAGCTCTAAGCCCACTCCTTGCTCCCCTCATCGTGGTCTGTAATCCACACACTGAGACTACGGGTCCTCCCTAGGTCTCCACCTTGCACCGTGTCCCGGACTTAAGGAATCCCCTTGAAGTCCAACCCACAGGCCATTTGAGCGCTGTTTCCATTCTAAGGGATCTCCCTTGAATACGTGTCTTCGAAGACTTCTGTCAGAACACCCGAGTATCCTCCTTTGTCTTCACATCCACTAGAGCTCACTTTGAGTCCCCGCTGGTATTCCATAGCCCAGTGTAACAAAAGACTAAGCTAGCCCCTATGGACAACTTTCAGGTCGCTCCTCTTACCTGCTCCTGCCTTCAGTCTGCATGGGGTGATTCCTTGGACAACCGTGCACCCCTCTCCCGCGATCAGCCTGCACGGGGTGATTCCCTGGGCACTGCGTCACCATTAGCTTCCACTGGTTCTTGCCCCGAGGTACGCCTGAGCAAGGCCAGTCCTCCCCCGAATCCTTGTCCCTCTCGTCCCTCGAGCATTCTGACCTCGAGATCAACCCCACCTCTATCCAAGAGGAAGACGAAACTCTCCACCTTGCCCAAGGACTCGCTCAACAACTTAGTATTCTGCGAGTTCCTTCCCCTGAGACTCCCACTCCCACTGCCATGCAACCAAGCATGTCTCTCCCTGCCAGACCTACTAAGCCACCAGCCCTCACCGGCTTCCCTCTCTCTCGTATGCGCCCCACTGTCACGCCCTTACCCTCGCCCCCAGCAACAATGTCTTCAAAGGAACTCTGCCTTGGAGCCCCCGAGCCCTTCGATGGGAACTATGATAAATCCGAACAGTGGTTCAACACTGTTCAGTTCTACCTCCTTGTCAACGCCGACGTCTACAATACCAATGCAAAGAAAATCGCGTTCGCGCTTTCACATATGACCAAAGGCTCGGCTGCCATCTGGGCAGCAACCTTCTGGCAGAAATGCTTCACGTCCAGAACCATTAACCTCAGCACCGTCACTGCCTTCACCACTGAATTCCTGGCCGCCTTCAAACACCAGGACTCCATCGGGAACGCCATCGCCTGGCTTTCCACCACCCGCATGCAGAAAAAGAAGGACAGGTTGTTACACTGGGCTATGGAATACCAGTGGGGACTCAAAGTAAGCTCAAGTGGGTGCGAAGACAAAGGAGGATACTTGTTACGGGTGAACCATCCAGGGTGAAAACGGAACAAAGGTGTCTGGACTAAGCGTACCGGGGGAACGCAACGGAACTGTCCCGGCGAGTTCTACTATCACAAGCGACAGCTCATGACTTTCGAAGACTAGAGGGTGGCGAGACCTTTAGGCGGAACCCGAAGGGTTCAAGGACTCGAGACGACCAGACGGGAGATGGTTCGTATATGGTATACAAGTCGTATAAAGTATACAATGTAGTCGTATAATGGTCAAAGTGAGGAATACAAGATAGTCGTACTATGCTTATATACCGCTATGAAGGGTGCACAGACCATGTTATAGATAGAGTGCGAGTCATGGCTATGTGAAGGGGTCCATGAGGAGCACGGAAGAGATATCTATAGAAGAGAGATGATACGTCGATAAGCAGGCGTACCGCGAGGGACATATGATGGCTGTCTAGGCCGGAGGAGGGCAAGCGAGAAGACGAAGGCACGAGAAGTGCCAAGGCGAAGGATAAGAGGGTGCGTGAGAGCACGCAGGTATAAGCGAGGGCACGAGGAGTGCCGAGGCGATGGCTAAGGGTGGCTGTCTAGGCCGAAAGGGGACAAAGGGACGCGTAGTAGACGCGTAGGCTAAGATAGGGGGCACGAGGTAGTGCCAAGGCGCAGGATAAGGGATACGCGTGGGAGGGACGTGTAAGCTAGGAGCAAGGGGTCCGCGGAGGGAACTGGGATACGACGATAGGAGGGGACCGGGAGACGCGGTGTGAATACCAGTCGATAGCGAGACGCGGGTAAGGCATAAGCATCACGTGGAAGGACGCGTAGGTCACGAGGGTAGAGCAGTCACGTGAGGGTCATGTGGAGGGTCCTAGAGCGGGGGCGAGAGGGGACTCGGAGGTAGCCGAGGACTATGGGTGGGATGAGGGTATCTCTGAGGTAAGGGAGACCGGAGGTCACGTGGAAGTCACGAAGGCCGTGAAGGTCACGTGGTAGACATGAGTGTCTAGAGAGGTCGCGTAGACGCGACGATGATGTGGTGCCGGAGGTAGCCGGGTCTAAGGGTTAGCTAAGGGTTAGCTAAGGGTAGCTGGTAGCTAGGGGCTAGCAGCGGTCAGGGCGTGCTCAGAGGTAGCTGAGGGCTAGGACAAAGGGAGGCGAGGGGACTCCTACAGTGGCTAAGAAGAGAGGGTACTCTCCTGTAGGGTCAACGAGGGCGCGGGGGCAGGGAGCGGAGGCGCGAGGACGAGGAACGAGGACGCGTGACGAAGGAAAAAGGCTAGGGGTATTCTCGAGTTGTAACAATACTCAGGTGTTCTGACAGAAGTCTTCGGAGACATGCATTCAAGGAAGATCCCTTAGAACGGAGACAGCGCACGAACAGCCTGTGGATTAGACTTCAAGGGGGTTCCTTAAGTCCAGGACAAGGTACAAGGTGGAGACCTAGGGAGGACCTGTAGTCTCAGTGTGTGGATAACAGACCACGACGAGAGGAGCGAGGAGTGGGCTTAGAGCTCATAGAATTGAGTAGACTAAGCTAAAGAAAGAGTACAGGCAGAGGACGTGATATAAGTACAAACGCCAAGACATTAGGTAAGGGGCTTCTAGTAAGCCCGAGATAAGGAGTGAGTCATCTGCAGTAGATAAGGATGAGTCACGTTGAGTCAGTTCTAATAATACAACGGTTCCGAGATAAGATGGAATGGAAGGAACCAGGGAAGCGGAGCTCGAGGTGTAAACAGAGTTCCTAAGTCCGAGATATGAGATAAGGAGGAACAAGGACTTAGCTAAGTAAAAGAAAAGAAAAGGAAAAAGGGCGATCCACTGTGGATCGTAACATTACCCCCATGCTAGGGGTGAGACTCCGTCGAACCTTTCTCAAAGGTCGAGATATCCGGCGCCCGGTGAGCCCGTGATGTTAGTGTAAGTGACGTCATCATGGATGTCATGGACGTCATCGTTGCCATAGTTGTTGACCTTGATCGGGGAGTGGTGGCAATGAGGTCAGTGGTGGTGAGGATGCGGTGGAGGTGTGGGACGCGGGGGAGGAGATGGGTGAACGCGGCGGTTGCGAGTCTGCTCAGGTGAGCGACTACCTCGGGAGGAACCGGAGGTTGACGAGAAATGGGGTGGAGGAGGAGGTCGACGGAGGGGGCAGGCTTGTTGGGTGTGACCTGGTCCGAACTGGAGACAGAGCAGGCACTGGTAGACTTGGCAATCAGCCCGAAAGTGGCCAAGGCAGTGGCAGTGGAAGCATGCCTGACGGTAGCAAGGATGGGTCTCCAGGAGGGGAGTCATCCCGTCATTGCCTGTCCAAAAGGCTTCTGCTTGGGCTAAGAAGTCTACTTCAGCTGGGTTGAGGGGGGGAGGAAGACACAGAGGGGGTAGAGTGGGCTCAGTAAGCCTGGCGAGCAGAGTGCTCCTTCAGGTACCTATCAAGGTCCTGGAAGAATTCTAGTGCTCCTAGTTGGTAGGCTAGGAGGAGAGTGATGGCACGGGCGTCTCGGTAAATAGACTGGAGGACAGTGTGAAGACAAGCGCGTTGCGCGTCGTTAGGATTGGGAGGGATCAGGCCGAGCCTGGTGATCTGCAGGTATAGCTTGGAGATGAGCTCCAAGGGGGAAGCGTCTTTGACGAAGGATTGTAAGGGAACAAGGAGGTGGGAGTCGGTCAAGGCCGACGCAAGTTCCTGAAGGTCGTCGCGAGAGGGGTAGTCTTTGCGCAGGCGGTGCGCATTGATAGGGACGTTGACGCTAAGGATGGGCGTCGGTACAATGGTCACGAGTGAGATGGGGGGTAACTCGGGTGAGTGGTCACCCCAGCATGGGGGACCAGCAGTGGGGGATCCCCAGCCAGGGGAGGCAGCACAGGAGGACGACGTCAGAGGGTCGTATACAGTGGATGCGTGAGAAGCTATGGTAGGAAAGTCTATAGGTAGGTCATCAGTGAGGACAACGTTGTTTCTGTCAGCTAATGGAGAAGATAAAGGAGGAGAAGAACGGAGAGATGATACAGTGGTTATGGAAGACATTTTTTTTGAGCGTTTTGTTTCTTTGGTGTACTATGAAGGAGGAAAGAAAGAGGGACTAGAGGGAAAATGCGTGGGGGTGTGCCTTCTTATAGGCGAGTAAGATGGTCCGTGTATTTTTGAGATCCCTTTCGGGAAGCCAAGAGTCATCATCGGCAGAGTATCCTTTCCACCGAACGAGATAGTGGCGCTTATCTGAAGTTCCACGGTGACATATGATCTTTTCAATCTCGTATTCTGCTTGTCCGCCGATAAGCTCCGGCAGGTTCTTTTTGAAATGGGGGCTGTAAACGGCGTTTTGGCGATAGGGCGATAAGAGAGAAGCATGGAACGTGGGGTGGAGCTTCCATGTCTTTGGGAGGGCTAGGCGGTAAGAGATGGGAGATAAGATGTCAGTGATAATGAATGGTCCTTCTCTTTTGGGAGAGAACTTGGGATTGGCTAGTTCCTGGTGGAGATTTCGGGCCTCGAGCCATATCTTATCTCCCTTGCTGAAAGGGGTAAAGGGACATTTGTTTCGGCTGGCCATCACTTGGTGAGCCAATTCGTGGGAGGCGAGGGCTTCGTTTCAGGCGGAGGAAAGTTCTTTTAGCTGAGTTTCAATGGCAGGAATGTTGGAAGACAGGACTAGAGTGGGTAGAGGATTAGGTTTGTAACCCATGAGGAGGAAGAAAGGGGATTTATTTGTGACTGAGTGGGGTCGGTGGTTATGGGTGAACTCGGCTAGGGATATCTTGCTGGCCCATGATGTGGGGTCATCTCCACAGAAGATGCAGAGGTAAGTTTCTACTTCTTGGTTGACCCTCTCGGTTTCTCCATCGGTTTGAGGGTGGAAGGCGGTGGAGAGGGCTAGCTTGTAATTGAGGATTCGTCCAAGCTCCTTGGAGAATGCTGAGGCGAACTGGGGGCCTCGGTCGGAGATGATCTTGTCCGGTAGGCCGTACCGGGAGTAGACTTTGTGGGCGAACAGGGTGGCGATGCCGTCCGCAGTTACTGTTTTCTTCGTGGGGCAAAGAATTACCCCCTTCATAAGGCCGTGGTCGACCATGACCAGGAGACTATCAAAACCATCAGAGATGGGGAGATCAGTGATCAGATCGCAGGAGATCTGTTGGAAGGGACAAGTGCAGGAGGAGCGGATGGGGACAAGAGGGGGCGTGGTAGGGTGAGTGTTGGTTTTGTTTTGTTGGCATACGGCGCAGCCAGAGACATAGTTTTGGACATGGGCGGCGAGGCCCGGCCACCAGCATTCAGCAGCGACAAGTTGACGGGTTTTGAGATAGCCGGGGTGGCCGGTGGTGGGGTGGTCATGGTGTTTAGCCAGGACCGCTTGGCGGGAGTTGGGAGGAACATAGAGGCGTCCGTGGAAGGTGAGGGCACTGTTGATGGATTGCCAGGGGGAGAAGCATGCATGGAAGGATGTGGGGAGTGGCATGGAGAGGGATTGGATGGCCTGGAGGGCTGTGGGGTCGACAGTGCATTCCTTGGAAATCTGTTTGGCGAGGAGAGTGTTGACTGAGGCGACGAAGGCGGTTTTGGGGAGGACGGTGATGGCAGTGTTGTCGGCGTCCTTGGAATCGTGATCGGGATGGTGGGACAGGGCATTGGGGCCAGAGAGTTGAGAAGCTGGGGTGTAGGAGAACTCCAGGTCGTAGTCGGCGAGGTCGAGGAGCCAATGCACTTGGCGTCGGTTGAGGTCCTGGGGTTTACGGAAGTATGTGAGATTTCGGTGGTCCATGAAGACCTTGACCAGGAAGGGAGCGCCGCGGAGGTAGTGGTGCCAGGCGGAGAGGGCTCTCATGACAGTGAGGAGTTTGTGGTCATGGACGTCGTAGTTTCGTTCGGCGGGGTTGAACAACTGTGAGATATAGGAGCAGGGTTTCCACTCTCCATTGGGGTCTAGCTGTTGGAGAATGGCGCCTGAAGTGAACTTGGAAGTGTTGGTGGCGATGGCAAATTGTGCGCCAGTGTTGGGCAGTTGGAGGACGGGTTGGGAGAGGAATGCTCCTTTGAGGGTTTTGAAGGTTTGTTGACATGCGGGGGACCATTCCCACAGTTGGTTCTTTTTGGTAAGGTCGATCAGAGGTCGGGCTACAGTGGAGTAGCCTTCAATGAATCGCCTGTAGAAGTTAGCAAACCCAAGAAAGGAGTGAACTTGTTTGACGGTAGTGGGGATAGGCCATTTGGCGATACCCTCGAGTTTGACAGGGTCCATGGCGATGTGTCCCAGTCTGACAATGAGGCCAAGGTATTCTACCTCGTCGGTGGCAAACTTGCACTTTTCGAGTTTGAGATGGAGGTCGAGCTCCATCATGCGTTGAAGGACGCGTTGAGTCCTGTCAGTGTGAGTCTCATCGTCGGGGGAGAAGATGAGAAGGTCATCCATATAAATGACTAACCATCCTTCGGCGATCAGATCTCCGAAGGAGTCATTCATGAATCGCTGGAAGGTAGCTGGAAAGTTAGTGAGTCTGAAGTACATGACGTTGGGCTCAAAGAGATTGCGATGGGTTATGAAGGCGGCTTTCCATCGATCTTCAGGGGAGATCTGGATGTTGTTATATTCCCATCGGACATTGAACTTGGTGAACTTCTTTGTGTCTTTAAGTTTATCGATGAGTTTGGAGATGAGGGGGAGTGGATAGGCGTCGCGGATGGTAGCCTCGTTGAGTTTCCAGTAGTCCTGGCATGGACGTAATCCTCCGTCTTTCTTATGGATGAAGAAAAAGGGGGATGCCTGAGGGGACTTGGACGGGGAGATTTTTCCGGCGGCAAGGTTCTCGTCGAGAAATTTGTCGGCAGTGGTCTTCTCTTCAGGGGAGAGAGGGTAGATCTTTCTGATCGAAGGGGTGAACTCGGGTTTCAAGGTGATTTTGTGGTCATAGGGTCACGATGGGGGTAGGTGGTTGGCGGCCTCTTGAGAGAAGACTGACTTGAATTGTTCATACTCCGACAGTAATGATACCTTGGAAGCGGTGAGGACTTCTTCCTTGGCGAGTTCGGTGGCCTTAGTAATCTTGGCTATCTGTGAAGCGTGAAGGAATCTGGATCTGCACTGGATGATCTGAAAGATGGACCAGTTTCGGATGGTGACGTTCAGGTACCTCTCCTCCACTTCTCGGTCGAGGTAGTTGTGGAGGTGGTCATGCGAGATGGTGTTGACAGGAATGGAGTCGGGCTCATGGATAGGGAAGGTGTAGATCTTGTTGTGGCGTTCAAGGTCTTTCTTATGTTCGCGGTGGAGGAGGGCGGATTGGTTGATGGACTCATCCAAGGTTAGAGTCCTGGTGGTCCAGTTGATTTTTGGGTTGGCAACGCAGAGCCAGGGGAGTCCGAGTATGAGGTTGTCTTGGCCGAGGTGCATCACGTGGAAAAGGACCTTTTGGTCTAGTCCTTTGATGTCTAGGAACAGAGAGTAGGTGTGGGTGATTTTTCCTCGATGGTTGGTGGTTCCATCGGCATTTTTGGCAAGGATGGGGGTGGCGAGTTTGGTTAACGGCAGCTTGTGTTTGGCGACGAAGCTGTAGTCGACGCAGGAGATGCTAGCACCGCTATCAACGAGTGCTCTTGTTTCAATGGTTTTCATGGTGTACGAGGGGCGAATGACTTGGACTGGAATGATCATTGATTTAGTCACTGCTTTTACAAGTACAGAAGCAATATAGGAAGGGGCTAACGTTGGGGTAGGCTTCCTTTCTAAAAATCCTGGAGGAACATGGCCTTTACCAATTCCTCATCTTCTTCGTCATCTTCAATTTCTTGAAGGTGGGGAATTTCTTCATCGTCGGTCACCTCTGCCACCTTTTTGGTTGGTGGGCGAGGGGCCTTCGGGGTCTGTGGGGAGAAGGCCGGGCAATTCCAGGAGGAGTGGCTGCTTTGGCGGCATCGGAAGCAAAGGTTGTTTTTGATACATCTCTGCTTCTCTTTGGGGGTCATCTTGGAGATGGTTTGGACGACATCGACATCCATGGCATTGGGGTCGGTGCGGGTGTGCGGGGTGAAGGTGATGTCCTTTGCCTGAGAGGCTCCAGATCTTGAGGCGACTTCGTGGGCGCGGTTCCACATGTTGTCAAAGTGCATAGTCTTTGAGTACCAGTTGTTGATGGTGGTGGGGGGTGTCTCCATCGCATAGATTTTGTACATGATAGACGAAGGGAGGCCTGCTGTGAAGTAGGCGATGAGGACGTTGTCGTCAGTTATTTGGGTGACAGTTACTTTGCTTTGGAACGTGGCGATGTAGTTAAGGAGGGTTGGAGAGAACCCATCCTTCTTCTTTTGCATTCTCATGGTGGAGAGCCAGGCGATGGCGTTTCCAATGGAGTCCTGATGCTTGAAAGCAGCCTGGAACTTGGCAGTGAAGGCGGCGACAGTTTCGAGATTGACGGTCCCAGAAGTGAAGCATTTTTGTCTGAAGGTTGCTGCCCAGATGGCGGCGGACCCCTTGGTCATATGAGAAAGCGCAAACGCGATCTTCTTGGTGTCAGTGTCGTACACATCGGCATTGACGAGGAGGTAGAACTGAACAGTGTTGAACCACTGTTCAGACTTATTATAGTTCCCATCGAAGGGCTCGGGGGCTCCAAGATGGAGTTTCTTTGAAGACATTGTTGCTGGGGGCGAGGGTAAGGGTGCAACGGAGGGACGCGTTCGAGATAGGGGGAAGCCTGTGAGGGTGGGTGGCTTAGAAGGTCTGGTAGGGAGAGACATGCTCGGTTGTGGGGCAGTGGGAGTGGGAGTCTCAGGGGAAGGTACTTGCGGAATACTAAGGTGTTGAGTGAGTCCATGGGCGAGGTGGAGGGTTTCGTTTTCCTCTTGGGTAGAGGTAGGATTGATCTCGTGATTGGAATGTTCAAGGGACAAGGGGGACAAAGGTTCGTCAGGGGAGGACTGGCCTTGTTCAGGCATACCTCGGGATAGGAACCAGTGGGAGCTAATGGTGACGCAGTGCCCAGGGAATCACCCCGTGCAGGCTAATTGTGGGAAGGGGATGTGCGGTTGTCCAGGGAATCACCCCATGCAGACTGAAGGCGGAAGCAGGTAAAAGAAACGACCTGAAAGTCATCCATAGGAGGTAGCTTAGTCTTTTGTTATGCTGGGCTATGGAATACCAGCGGGGACTCAAAGTAAGCTCAAGTGGGTGTGAAGATGAAGGAGGATACTCGGGTGTTCCGACAGAAGTCTTCAGAGACACATGTTCAAGGGAGATCCCTTAGAATGGAGACAGCGCACGAACGGCCTGTGGATTAGACTTCAAGGGGGTTCCTTAAGTCCGGGACAAGGTACAAGGTGGAGACCTAGGGAGGACCTGTAGTCTCAGTGTGTGGATAACAGACCACGACGAGAGGAGCGAGGAGTGGGCTTAGAGCTCGTAGAATTGAGTAGACTAAGCTAAAGAAAGAGTACAGGTGGAGGACGCAATATAAGTACAAACGCCAAGACATTAGGTAAGGGGCTTCTAGTAAGCCCGAGATAAGGAGTGAGTTATCTGCAGTAGATAAGGATGAGTCACATTGAGTCAGTTCTAATAATACAATGGTTCAGAGATAAGACGGAATGGAAGGAACCAGGGAAGCGGAGCTCAAGGTGTAAACGGAGTTCCTAAGTCCAAGATATGAGATAAGGAGGAACGAGGACTTAGCTAAGTAAAAGAAAAGAAAAGGAAAAAGGGCGATCCACCGTGGATCGTAACACGGGTTCTCTCCCACCCTTTTCAACTACATCGCTATATTCCATAGCAAAGTCGCTGTTGCCCAGATAATGGACGACAACGTTCTCATTACCTACTTTGCAGCAGGCCTACCTTCCTCCATCATGTACAAAATCTACGTGATGGAAACACCCCCTACTACCATCTCCGACTGGTATTCAAAGGCTATGCACTTCGACAACATGTGGAACTGCGCCCACGAAGTTGCATCCAGATCCGGAGCTGCCCGTGCCAAAGATATCATGTTCTCCCCTAAGGCCTGAGTCGACCCCAACACCATGGACGTCGACATCGTCAGAACCATCTCAAAAATGACCCCCGAAGAAAAGCAGAGGTGCATCAAAAACAACCTTTGCTTCAGATGCCGCCAAAGCGGCCACTCCTTCCAGAACTGCCTGGCCTTTTCCCCACAGACCCCGAGGGTCCCTCGCCCACCAACCAAGAAGGTGGCGGAGGTGACCAACGAAGAAGATATCCCCCGACTTCAAGAAATCGAAGATGACAAAGAAGATGAGGAGTCGGTAAAAGCCGTATTCCTTCAGGATTTTTAGAAAGGAAGCCTACCTCGACGTTAGCCCCTTCCTATATTGCCTCTGTACTTGTAAAAGCAGTGACAAAATCTATGGTCTTTCCCGTCCAAGTCATTCGCCCCTCATACACTATGAAAACCATTGACACCCGTGTGCTCGTTGACAGCGGCGCCAGTATCTCTTGCATTGACTATGACTTCGTCACCAAGCACAAATTCCCCCTGACGAGGCTCACCACCCCCATCCTCGCCAAAAACGCGGATGGAACCACCAACAACAAAGGGAAGATCACGCACACCTGCTCCCTGTTCCTCAACATCGAAGGACTAGCCCAAAAGGTCCTTTTCCATGTGATGCATCTCGGCCAAGACAACCTCATACTCGGACTCCCCTGGCTCCGCACCGCCAATCCTAAGATTGACTGGACTACCAGAACCTTGACCCTGGACGAATCCATCGACCAGTCCGCCCTCCTTCACCATGAATACAAGAAAGACCTTGAATGCCACAACAAGGTCTACACCTTCCCCACACACAAGCCTGACTCCATCCCTGTCAACACCATCTCCCACAACCACCTCCACAACTACCTCAACTGAGAAGTGGAAGAGAGATACTTAAACGTCGCCATCCGAAACCGGTTCGTCTTTCAGATCATCAGATGTGGATCCAGATTCCTCCACACCTCCCAGATAGCCAAGATCACCAAGGCTACTGAACTCACCAAGGAAGAAGCCCTCGCCGCTCCGAAAGTATCGCTACCCCCAGAGTATGAACAATTCAAATCGGTCTTCTCCCAAGAAGCCACCGACCACCTACCCCTGTCACGACCCTATGATCATAAAATCACCTTGAAACCCGGGTTCTCCCCCTTCATAGGGAAAATCTATCCACTCTCCCCTGAGGAGAGAACCGCAGCCGACAAGTTCCTTGACGAAAATATCGCCGCTGGAAAAATCTCCCCATCTAAATCTCCCCAAGTGTCCCCCTTCTTCTTCGTTCATAAAAAGGACAGAGGACTACGCCCTTGCCAGGACTACCGAAAGCTCAATGAAGCTACTGTCCGCGATGCCTACCCACTCCCCCTCATCTCCAAGCTCATCTCCAAGCTCAAAGACGCGAAGAAGTTCACCAAGTTCGACGTTCGATGGGGATACAACAACATCCAGATCTTCCCAGAAGATCAATGGAAAGCTACCTTCGTAACTCACTGCGGTCTCTTCGAACCCAACGTCATGTACTTCGGGCTCACCAACTCCCCAGCCACCTTCCAACGATTCATGAACAACTCCTTCGGAGACCTAATCGCAGAAGGATGGCTAGTCATCTACATGGATGACCTTCTCATCTTCTCCCCCAATGACGAAACTCACACTGACAGAACACGGTGCATCCTCCAATGCATGGCGCAGCTCGACCTCCATCTCAAGCTTAACAAATGCAAGTTCGCCGCCGACGAGGTAGAATACCTCGGCCTCATCGTTAAACCAGGGCACATCACCATGGACCCTGTCAAACTCGAAGGTATTGCCAAATGGCCCATCCCCACCACCTTGAAACAAGTTCACTCCTTCCTTGGGTTCACTAACTTTTACAGACGATTCATCGAAGGCTATTCCACCACAGCCTGACCGCTAATTGACCTCACCAAAAAGAACCAACCATGGGAATGGTCCCCCACGTGCCAACAAGCCTTCGACACCCTCAAGGACACGTTCCTCTCTCGACCTGTCCTTCAACTTCCCGACACCAGCACACAATTCGCCATTGCCACTGACGCCTCCAAATTTGCCTCCAGCGCCATTCTCCAACAGCTCGACCCCAACGGAGAATGGAAACCCTGCTCTTACATCTCCCAGTCGTTCGGCCCCGCCGAACGGAACTACGATGTCCATGACTGAGAACTCCTTGCCATCATGAGAGCCCTCTCCGCCTGGCGCCACTACCTCTGAGGTGCCCCATTCCCCGTTAAGGTCTTCACTGACCACCGAAACCTCACCTACTTCTGTAAACCCCAAGACCTCAACTGCCACCAGGTGCGTTGGCTCCTCGACCTTGCAGATTATGATCTCAAGTTCTCCTACACTCCCACCGCCCAACTTGCTGGCCCTGACGCCCTATCCCGGCATCCGGACCACGACTCAAAAGACGCCGACAATACCACCGTCACTGTACTCCCCGAGACGGCCTTCGTTGCCTTGATCAACACCCTCCTTGCCAAACAAATCTCCGAGGAATATACCATTGACCCTATGGCCCTCCAAGCCATTCAATCCCTCTCCGCACCCCTGCTGACATCCTTTCGCTCCCGCTTTTCCCCCTGGCAATCCATCAACGGCGCCCTTACCTTCCACGGCCGCCTCTATGTTCCCCCTAACTCCTGCCAGGTGGTCCTGGCCAAACACCATGACCACCCCACCGCCGGCCACCCTGGCTACTTAAAAACCCGCCAGCTCGTCACCGCCGAATGCTGGTGGCCAGGCCTTGCCGCCCACATCCGCAATTATGTCTCCGGCTGTGTCATGTGCCAGCAAAATAAAACCAACACTCATCCCACCATGCCCCTGCTCGTCCCTATCTGCTCCTCCTGCACACGCCCATTCCAACAGATTTCTTGCAATCTGATCACAGACCTCCCCATCTCTGACAGTTTTGATAGCCTCCTGGTCGTGGTCGACCACGGCCTTACGAAGGGGGTAATTCTTTGCCCCATGAAGAAAACGGTAACCGCAGACGGCATCGCCACCCTGTTCGCCCACAAAGTCTATTCCCAGTATGGCCTACCAGACAAAGTCATCTCCGACCAAGGCCCCCAGTTCGCCTCGGCATTCTCCAAAGAGCTTGGACGAATCCTCAACTACAAGCTCGCCCTCTCCATAGCCTTCCACCCTCAGACTGACAGAGAGACCAAAAGAGTCAACCAAGAAGTAGAAACCTACCTCCACATCTTCTGTGAAGACAACCCCACATCGTGGGCTAGCAAAATATCCCTAGCCAAGTTCACCCACAACCACCAACCCCACTTGGTTACTAACAAATCCCCCTTCTTCCTCCTCATGGGATACAAGCCTAACCCTCTACCCACCTTAGTCCCATCCACCAATGTCCCCGCCGTCAAAACGCAGCTACAAGAACTTGCCTCCGCCCGAAACGAAGCCCTCACCTCCCACGAATTAGCTTGCCAAGTAATGGCCAGCTGAAACAAACGACCCTTTACCCCATTCAGTAAGGGAGATAAGATATGGCTCAAGGCCCGAAACCTTCGCCGGGAATTAGCCAACCCCAAATTCTCCCCCAAAAGAGAAGGACCCTTTGTTATCACTGACGTATTCTCCCCCGTATCCTATCATTTAGCCCTTCCAAAAACGTGGAAGCTCCATCCCACGTTCCACGCTTCCCTCTTATCTCCTTATCGCCAGAACGCTGTTTATGGCCCTCATTTCAAAAAGAACCCACCGGAGCTTATCGGTGGACAAGCGGAATATGAAATTGAAAAGATCATTAGACACTGAGGTGCTTCGGATAAGCGCCACTATCTAGTCTGGTGGAAAGGATACTCCGCCAATGATGACTCCTGGCTTCCCGAAAAAGACTTTTGACATGCATGGACCACCCTCCTCACCTATAAAAAGGCACACCCCCGCACCTTTCCCCCTTAGTCCCTCTTTCCTTCCTCCCTCATAGCATACCAAAGAAACAAAAACCGTTCAAAAAAATATGTCTTCCATAACCACCATATTGTCCCTCCATTCTTCCCCTCCCCTATCCTCTCCGTTAGCTGACAGAGATAATGTCGTCCTCACCGACAACCTACCTATAGACTTTCCTATGATAGCTTCTCACACGTCCACCATGTACGACCCATTGACGTCATCCTCCTGTGCTCCATCCCCAGGTTGGGGATCTCCTGCCACTGGTCCCCCACGCTGGGGCGACTGCTCCCCTGAGCTCCCCCCCGTCTCGCTCGCCACTGTCCTCCTGACACCCATCCTCAGTGTTGATGTCCCCATCAACGTGCATCGCTTGCATGAAGATTACCCCTCCCACGATGACCTTCAGGAGCTCGCGTTGGCCTTGACCGACTTCCACCTCCTTGTCTCCCTACAGTCCTTTGTCGAGGACGCCTCCCCCTTGGAGCTCGTCTCCAAACTATATCTACAGGTCGCGTGGCTCAGCCTTATTCCTTCCAATCCCACCGACGCACAGTGCGCCTGCCTCCACACCGTCCTCCAATCTATCTACCGAGACGCCCGTGCCGTCACCCTCCTCCTAGCCTACCAGCTTGGAGCATTAGAATTCTTTCAGGACCTCGACAGGTACCTGAGAGAACACGCCACCTGTCAGGCTCACCGAGCCAACTCTACCCCATCCGCCTCTGCTTCCCTCCTTGACCCAGCCAAGATAGACTTCTTAGCCCGAGCTGAAGCCTTCTGGACTGGCAACGACAGGATGACTCCCCTTCTGGAGACCCATCCCTGATACCGACAGGCATGCTTTTATTGCCACTGCCTCAGCCACTTTCGGGCCAACTGCCAAGTCTACCAGTGCCCGCTCTGTCTGCAATTTGCCCCGGGTCACTCCCAGCAGAGCTGCCCCCTCCAACATCCCCCTCCTCGCCCCCATTTCTCATCGTCCTCCAGTTCATCCTGAGGCAACAGATCACCCAAACAGACTCATAACAGCTGGGCTCGCCTGTCTCCTCTCCTGCATCCCACACCTCCACTGCGTCCTCACAATCGCCGATCTCACCACCACTGTTCCCTGGTCGAGGTCCACAACTACGGCGACAATGACGTCCTTGATGATGTCGCTTATGCTAACATAACGGGTTCCCCAGGCACCAGATACATCGATCTTTGAGAAAGGTTCGTCGGAGTCTCACCCCTAGCACAGGGGTAATGTTACGATCCATGGTGGATCGCTCTTTTTCCTTTTCTTTTCTTTCACTTAGCTAAGTCCTCATATGTCTCTCGCCTTATCTCGGACTTAGGGACTCCGATTATGCCTTGAGTCCTGCTTCCCTGGTTCCTTCCATTCCGTCTTATCTTGGAACCGTTGTATTATTAGAACTGACTCGTCATGACTCATCCTTATCTACTATGGATGACTCACTCTTATCTTGGGCTTACTAGAAGCCCCTTACCTAATGTCTTGGCATATGTACTTATAGCCCATCGCTGCCCTGTACTTTTCCTCAGCTTAGTCTACTCAATTCTACGAGCTCTAAGCCCACTCCTCGCTCCCCTTGTCGTGGTCTGTAATCCACACACTGAGACTACAGGTCCTCCCTAGGTCTCCACCTTGCACCATGTCCTAGACTTAAGGAATCCCCTTGAAGTCCAACCCACAGGCCGTTTGAGTGCTGTTTCTGTTCTAAGGGATCTCCCTTGAACATGTATCTCCGAAGACTTCTGTCGGAACACCCGAGTATCCTCCTTCGTCTTTGCATCCACTAGAGCTCACTTTGGGTCCCCGCTGGTATTCCATAGCCCAGCATAACAAGAAAGGGAAGATTACCCATACCTCCTCCCTCTTCATTGTTGTCGAAGGACTCACCCACCAGGTCCTCCTCCATGTAATGCACCTCAGCCAAGATAATGTCATCCTTGGACTCCCCTGGCTCTGCGCCAACAACCCATCGATCAACTGGACAAAAAGAACTGTCTCCCTCAACAAATCCACTGACCAGTTGAAACTTTGCCAAGAAACAGTCAGACTTGACCAAGCCCAACACAACACAGTTTACATCTTCCCCATCCATGAACCTGACTCTATCCCAGTGTGGGTCATCTCCCAGGACCATCTTCAAAACTACAATGAATAGACCACTGAAGATGTCTTCATGAACATGGCTGCCCAAAATCACACCATTTTCCAAATCATCCGCTGTGGATCCCGCTTCCTCAAAGCCTTCCAAATCGCCAAAATCACTCAGGCTACCGAGCTTGCTAAAGCCAAAGCCCTCAATGCTCCTAAAGTCTCACTTCCTCCTGAATACCTACCATTCGCATCAGTGTTCTCCAAGGACACCGCCGACCACCTCCTGCCTAGCTGACCTTATGATCACGAGATCAAGGTAAAACCCAACTTTGTCCCAAATATCGGGAAAGTCTATCCTCTCTCTCCTGCAGAAAAAGAAGCAGCAGATAAATTCATTGACGAAAACTTAGTGACTGGGAAGATCTCCCCATCTAACTCCCCACAGGCTTCTCTGTTCTTCTTTGTTCACAAGAAAGATGGCAGTCTCAGACCATGTCAAGACTACCGAAAACTCAACGAAGCCATGGTCCGGGATGCCTACCTCCTACCCTTGATCTTGGAACTAATCAACAAGCTCCGAGACGCCAAGAAATTCACCAAATTCAATGTATAGTGGGAGTATAACAATGTTCAAATCAAATCCGAAGACCAATGGAAAGCTGCCTTCATCACTCACTGTGGCCTATTCCAACCAAATGTAATGTTCTTTGGGCTGACTAACTCCCCCACGACGTTCCAGTGTTTCATGAACAACTCCTTCCATGACTTGATCGCTGAAGGGTGGTTGGTCATCTACATGGATGATCTTCTTATCTTCTCCCCAGACGATGCCCTCCACATGGAGCACACCAAATGCATCCTCCAATGCATGACCGAATTAGACTGTTATAACTCGCAAAACCCCTAGCCTTTTTCCTTCGTCACATGTCCTCGTCCCTCGTCCACACACCTCTATCCGCCATCCCCATGTCCTTGCCGATCCTACAGGAGAGTACCCTCTCTTCTTAGCCACTGTAGGAGTCTCCTCGCCTCTCGTCGCCCTAGCCCTCAGCTATCTCTGAGCCCCTCGTCGCTGCTAGCCTCTCAGCTACCAGTCACCCCTTAGCTAACCCTTAGCTAACCCCTAGACCTGGCTACCTCCGGCACTGCATCTCCCTATCGTGTCCACGCGACCCCTGCAGTCACCTGTGACTATCACGAGATCTCCACGACCCTCGTGACGCTCATATAGCCTTCAATCTCCCGCACCTCGGAGATACCCTTGCCCTACCCCTAGTCCTCGGCTACCTCCAAGTCCTCTCTAGCTTCCACCCTAGGACCCTCCATGTGATCCTCACGTGACCGCTCACCTCTTGTGACCTACGCGTCTCTCCATGTGATGCTTACGCCTAACCCGCGTCTCACTATCGACTGGTACTCACCCAGCATATCCCGGTCCCCTCCTACTCCCGTGTCCTGGTACCCTCTGTGGATCCCCTAGTTCCTAGCTTACGTGTCCCTCCTATGCGTATCCCTTATCCCATGTCTTGGCACTACCACATGCCCCTATCTTAGCCCACGCATCTACTATGCATCCCCTTGTGTCTCCTTGGCCTAAACGGCCATCCCTTGTCTGTCACTTCGGCACTCCGCATGCCTTCGCTTATACCTGCGTGCTCTCACGCTTCTCCTTATCTATCACCTCAGCACTCCTCATATCTTTGCCTCCTCTCACGTCCTCGTTGGCCCCAACGGCCATCATATGCTCCTTATGGTACACCTGCTTATCAACGTATCATCTCTCTCCTATAGATAGACTTCCTGTGCTCCTCATAGACTCTTATCTAGCCATGACTCACACCCCATATATATCCCATGGTCTGTGCACTCGTAGTACGGGTATATAAGCATAGTACAGCTATCTTGTATTCCTCACTTTGACCATTAATCACGATAAGCACTATAAACACGACAACCATGATAACCTCGATGACTTGACAACTTCGACTAAGCTCAGCTTCGACAATGCTAGCTTTACCTCGACCATGGTTATCCACGTCCTCTGGTGATACTCCCTTGATCCCTCTCCTGTCAGATGTCGGTCTCTACGTGAGTATCGCCTGATGGGATCTCCACAGTCCATTGAGGAGCCACTCCACGTCTCGTCCACCTATCCATTGCTCCGTGGCTAGGCAGCCCCCTCGGCTGGTATCCAAACTCCAGCATCCCTCTGGGACAGTTCCCTTGCATTCCCCCGGTGAACCTCTGCCCTTACACCAGTAGGATATCCTCGTCACCAACTGACACATCGTTGTCTCTTTGTCATTTGTTCACTCAATACCTTTGCACCTTGTCCAAACAACCATCTCCTGTCTGGTCACCCTGGTCCTTCTAAGCCTTCAGGCTTACCTCGAGGCTATTGCCTCTTACCACCACTTACCTTTGAAAGCCATGAGACGCCTCTCGTGGTAGTAGAACCCGCCGGGACAGTTCCATTGCGTTCCCCCAGTATGCTAGTCCAGACATCTTTGTTCCGCTTCACCTTGGATGGTTCAGTCGTAACATAGACCTCCATCTCAAACTCGAAAAATGTAAATTCGCCACCGAAGAAGTAGAATACCTTGGAATGATCGTCCGACTGGGCCATGTTGCTTATGGACCCAGTAAAACTCGAAGGCATTTCCAAGTGGCCTTCCCCCACCACCATGAAACAAGTCCGATCTTTCCTTGGGTTTGCTAACTTCTACAGGCGATTCATCACCAACTACTCCACTATCACGTGACCCCTCATTGACCTCACTAAGAAAGTGCAATCCTGGGAGTGGACCCTGACTGTCAGACCACCTTCAAAAACCTTAAGGCACATTTCCTCGAACGACCCATCCTCCAACTCCCCAACACCTCGGCCCAATTTGCCATCGCTGTTATGCAAGGTGTACCAACAAGGTCTCAAGGGAGTCTTGACTGGTTAAGGTGATACTCACGAAGAGACCGACGTCTTAACTGACCAAGACTGAAATGACAATCAAAGAAGAACAAGGCTTCAAGGGAAAGCTTGAAGTAATCTCGGGAAGGACGCTTGATAGTACGCTATATTGTGCAGACCAAGAATAAAGAATACAAGATATTGACGACTATTTATAGTACAGTATTGAGTGCATGGACCATGGAATGTTATGGAATGAAAGGGAATGATTAGGCATGAGAGAGCCTAATTAGGAGGGCTAGTGTTCGAGGTCGAGAGATCGGAGATAGCTAGAGATAGGGCCTCCAATAAGTAGATAAGCATGATGAGGACGGTAGGACGATGTCCATGGGTAAGAAAAGAAACAATGATAGTGGACTATCAACAGTATACGATGAGAAGGAAAGAAAATTGTAACATTACCCCCGTTGTACAATTGAGCCCCAGGCTCAATCAACAAACCTCTTCTCCTGAAAGGATCTTCAAAAAGCCAGGGAACCAAAGATGGTGTTTGCCTGAGAGGGGGACACAGTGTTAAATGGACATAAAGATTGGATATGCCCAGGCTGAGCACACACAGCACATTCACAATGGGGACAGAATTGGGGGGAATGTCCCCAGTTGTTGCAATAGTCGCACTGGACGAGGTTGCACTGAGTAGCAATGTGGCCGGGGGCAAGGGAGGAACAATGGGGGCACCAGAAGGTGGGGCAGTCCTGCTGATAATGACCTTGAAGATGGCAATGAAAGCACTTGGTGCCGGGGGAGGCAGGGGTGAGCCGAATGCTGTCAGCACGAGGCATGACTCACATGGGGGAAGAGAGGATGTGGGTGCTGTTGGGTAGACAGATCCATTGAATCTCAGTCTGGGAAACAGGCATGATGTGGGATGAATGAGTAGGTGCAAACGGTAAGGCTGCAGCTTTGTCAGACTCAGAGTCAGAGTCTTCTTCATCAGAAGCGATGATGGTGGGAGTGTCCGCAGGAGGGGGAAAGGAAAGTCGTTCTGCTAGGCGGTTCATCAACGGAGGGGGAATGGGTAAGATGGCTTGGTGGGGCCATAAGAGTAAAAGGGCATCTATGGACTGTAGGTAATGGTCATGTTGCACTAGAGTGAGAAAGTCATAGATTCATCGAAAGGAAACGTAGATAAGAGGAGGGGGAATGGCTTCGATGAAACTGTGAAACCATGGGTGGAAAGGGCAACGAGGAAGTTACGTGGATGACACCGAATAGTGAGAGGCATCCATGTTCAGGCAAAAACGATGGGAAGACAGGTTGAAATCATAAGGAAGATGACATGCAGGAGGAGGTAGATGATGGGGAGGAGGCAGTTGAGGTAACAAATGAAGACATTGTCGACGTATGGGAGGAGTAGGAAGGGGGCTGATGGCACAGACTTTTGTGTTTATTGATACACTGGGCGATACTCATGGAGAGACCAACGTCCTTTGTATTAATAATTTCCTAGAGTGAGTGAAGTCGTTTATATGTGGAGAGAAGACATTTGGCATGTCTGAGATTAGACTCTGGTTCCCATGTGTTCTCGGAGGAGGGGTATCCTTTCCATGCAGTCAGGTACCTTAGTTGATTGCCAAGCCCTTTGTGATTAATGATGGCTTTGACTTTGTATTCTTCTTCAGCTCCAATAAGGTCAGGTGGGGGGGTAAGGAAGGGAGGTCCATATGCCGGGGACTCACGATAAGGAGATAAGAGTGAAGCATGGAAAACATTGTGGATTTTCCATGTGGGTGGTAATCGGAGTCTGTAAGATAGGGGAGATAAGACCTGAGTAATTTCGAAAGGTCCATGGCATTTGGGGGCAAGTTTCCAAGAGGGGTAATTTAGTTTAAGGTTAGTGGCTTCCAACCATACCCTGTCACCAGGTTTCCAAGGGGAGAATTTTCGGAGAGAACAAGACATCATGATCTTTCAAGTGGATTCGTGGGCAGCTAGGGCTTCTTTTTGGGCAGAGTTGAGGGAGGAAAGTCAGGATTCAAGGGCAGGGATGAAGGTTTTTCCAAGAGAGGGGAAGGTGTGTGGTTCATATCCGTAGAGTAGGAAGAAGGGAGATTTCTGAGTGGAGGAATGGGGGGCCGAGTTGTGGTGGAATTCTGCAGATGAAAGGAGGTTGGCCCAGGAATGGGGGTTATTAGAGCAGAATATGCATAGATATACTTCAAATTCCTGATTGGTTCGTTTAGTTTGGCCGTCGGTCTGTGGATGGTAGGTGGATGAAAGGCGAACGTTATATTTCAGGAGGTGGGCGAGTTCAATCACAAAGGCTGAAGTGAATTGAGGGCCTCTGTTAGAGATGATAGAGTCATAAAGGCTGAATCTTTTGAACACATTTTCAAAAAAGAGGAGGGCAACTCCAGTGGCATCGATTTTCTTGGTGCAAGGGATGAGGATTACCCCCTTTGTTAGCCCATGGTTGACCACGACCGTGATAGAGTCAAAAGAGTTGGAGGGGGGGAGGTCAGTGATGAGGTCGACAGAAAGTTGGCAAAAAGGGAGATTGCAAGAGGAAGGGATAGGTAGTAATGGGAGGTGGACAGGGTGAGTGTTGACCTTGTTTTGTTGGCAAATGGCGCAGCCCAAGACGAAGTGTTTGACAAAAGTTGCAAGACCTGGCCACCAGAAGTCCCGTTCGAGGATAGCTTTAGTGTGGAATACACCCATGTGGCCCGAAAGGGGGGAAGAGTGGATGGTATGAAGAACTGCAGAGCATGCTGAAGGGGGAATGTACATTCAATGCTGGAAAAAAAGGTGGCCATTGTCAAAGGTTCAATTGGATAGATGAGAGTGGGGAAAGAGGGGGGAGCCATCTGTGAGGAGGGCGATAGCACGAAGGACGAGGGGATCAGAGGGGGTGCTGGAGCAGATGAGATCGGTGAGGGAAAGGTTGATGGCATTAATGATGACTGGGTCAGGGACAATGGAGGCGTCTAGATTGTTCATGGAGGTGTCGATGAGTGGGAGATAGGAGAGTGCATCCGCAGATCCCATTTTGGAGCCAGGTAGGACTTTCCAGAGGATGTCAAAGTCCTGGAGGAACAATGCCCATCTGGCTTGGTGGCGGGAGAGTTTCCGAGGATTGTGAATGTAAGAAAGGTTCTTGTGGTCGGTGATGACAGTGATGGGGTGTGGGGTTCCTTGGAGGTATTGGCACCATTCGGAGAGTGAAAGGATGACTGCCAGGAGTTCGTGGTCGTAGATGTCATAATTCCGTTTGGCTGGAGCGAAGGTTTTGGAAAAGTAGGTGACGGGTTGGAGGTCACCATTGGTGTCTGCTTGCATGAGAATTGCACCAGCAGCAAGGAGAGAGGCATTGGTCATGAGAGAGAAGGGGTGACCTATGTCTGGAGGGCGAGGACAGGGGCGGAGCAAAAGGCAGTCTTCAGGGTGTCAAAGGCATGTTGTTGGAGAGGGGACCATTGCCATGGTTGGTCTTTCTGAGTGAGAAATGTGTGAGGGGTGGCAATATTGGAATAATTGGCGATGAATTTTCAATAGTAGTTAGTGAAACCAAGAAAGGAGCGAACGCCAGTGACTGAGGAGGGGTTTTGCCAGTCTTGAATGGCAGACAATTTGGAGGAATCCATACGTATGGTCCCTTGGCTGATGATTAAGCCCAAATATTCCATGGTGGGAGAGTCAAAGGTGCATTTGGAGATTTTTAGGGATAAGCCATGTTCTTGCAATCAGAGGAGTACTTGACGGGTGCGATCATGATGGGTGGTGAGATCTCCCTTGGTATGGATACCAATATCGTCCATATAGATCTTTAGCCATTGTTCAGCGATCATGTCAGTGAAGATATGGTTCATGAAGGCTTGGAAGGTGGAGGGGGTGTTGCAAAACCCGAAGAACATGACAGTGGGTTCAAAGAGGCCTAGTTCAGTGATGAACGTTGCCTTCCATTGATCTTCCTCATGGATTTGAATGTTGTTATATCCCCATCAAATGTCCATTTTGGTGAACCAATCTGCGTCACGCATGTCATTGATTAGGTCAGAGATGAGGGGTAAGGGGTAGGCATTTCGGATGGTGTGGCTGTTGAGGTATCAGTAGTCTTGGCAAGGTCTGAGGGAGCCATCTTGCTTTGGGACAAAGAAGAAGGGTGATGCTTGGGGGGATTTAGAGGGAACAATGCATCCAGTTTTAAGGTGTTCGTCGACAAATTGCCTGCAAGTGACTTTCTCAGCTGGATTTAGTGAGTAGACTTTGGTGATCTTTGGGACAAAGGATTCCTTCAGGTTGATGGTGTGGTCATATGAACGGTGTGGGAGTAGGATGTTATGAGTTGCTTCAGTGAAAATGTCTGTGAATTCTTGGCAGAAGGCAGGGATTGAGACTTCTTTGGGCTGTTGTTATTGGGTGAGTTCGGTGGAAAGGGTGGTTTTGTTGATTTCAGAGGTATCGTCCTTCTGGAGAGGACACTCACGGAGAGATCTCTCTACCCTCTGGGGATGGTTTGTCGAGATGGTGATGGTTCTGGAGATCCAGTCGATGGAGGGGTTCCATTTGTTTAGCCACAGGAGACTGAGGATAATCTGTGGTGTTTTCTGTCAAAGGACAAACAAGGTTTCATAGTGTGAAAAATTGTTACAAGTAATAGGGAGGTTTATGGTCCATTGGATGGTTCCAGCGTGATTTGTGGTTCCATCTACATTATAGGCAACGATGGGGGTGTCGAGGTGTTTCAGTTTACAAGGAAGAATCTTTAGAAGTCATGGGTCGATGAAGTTTCTGGTTGCTCTGGAGTTGATAAGGGTGGTGGTTTCAATGATTCCATGCATAGAAACAGAGAGACAAAGGGTTCTATTGTTTCTGGGGGCTACAAGTACATGGTGGGTAATCAGAGAAGGAGACATTGAAGTGGCTTCTCTTTTCAAAAATCCTTGGCTTTCTGGACATTGGCGAATGAAATGGAATTGACTTCTTCAGCTGAGATGGCTGGGGAACTTTCGTCATAGCACATCTTGAGAACCGAGAGTATCTCGTCCTCGTTCTTTCCAGACATCTGGAGAGAACTTACATATTGTTGGAGCGAGAAGAGTTGGGGTGCAGGGATGGGCATAGTGATTACGGGGGCAGTGGAGGTGGTTCAAACGTTTTGGGGGCAAGGGGGCATAGGACAGCTAGGGGTGGTTCACCTACAGTTCTGGGTGTTATGCCCAGCCATTCTGCAGTGAAAGCATCACCCCTCTTTGATACATTTGGCACGTTCCATGGGGGTGAGTTTGGTAAGGTTCACCATATCTACTTCCATGGTGTTCGGGTCTCGGGAGGATCTAATGGAAGCAAAGGAGGGGGGGTACTTCCAGAGCGAAGGGCTTGGATTCTCATTTTCTGGGCATGGAAGACCTTTGCTTTGGTAACCCACTCTTCAATGGTGGTGGGGACCATTCCCATGGAGAGAATCATGGTGGTTATCTGTTGGTCGAGACTGAGGGCAAAGTGGTCAATGAGGGTGGTTTCATCGGAGATATCAGATTTTCCTGCAAGGTTTTGAAAATCGGTGATATACTGTTGGAAGCCATCGCCGGTCTGTGTGATTTTTTGGTGGAGTTTGGCAAGCTTGAAGCAGGCATTGGCTCTGATGTCATAGGGGAAGAAGGTGGTTTCGAAGTTGGTGATGAACTCAGGGAAGGTTTTCCCTGTGATGATGGTCACATCAGCCATTTTGTCATACCAGGCTTCGGCGAAGGAGGCTCTTCTTCCGTCGGGCATTTTGTTCAAGGTGGTCATGATTCGGGGGATGTCTCTGGGATACAGGGCATCATTCAGGACAAAATAGGCCTTCATAGCTTTAATTCATCATGAGGCGTCAGAGGATTTCCCAGAGAAGTTGGCTGGGAGAGCCACTTTGAGCTCGGATTTACTGGTCGACATAGGGGATGACGGATTTGTTCAGGGAGGGGAAAGACTAGGTGGACTGGGTTGACGAGGGAGTGGACTAGGTTGATGAGGGGGTGGACTAGGTCGACGAGGGAAGGGAGTACTGGGATCTTTAGGTGTTGGGTTTCTTGTCTGAGGTGCATATGAGGAGTTGAGGAGAGAAGTTCTACTGGATCCAATGATTCGTCTTGAGAGTGTTTGGTATCTGGAAAGGTCTGGGAGATCTGAGTCGCTATCTCCTGGGGCTTTGTATGATGTAGTGGAGGGGTGGTAGGTTCTTCACCTGAAAAGGTGGGACTGAGGAAATTCTTGGTCTTTTGTTACACGAGGCATACCAACAAGGTCTCGAGGGAGTCTTGACTGGTTAAGGCGATACTCATGAAGAGACTGATGTCTTAACTGACCAAGACTGAAATGACAATCAAAGGAGAACAAGGCTTCAAGGGAAAGCTTGAAGTAATCTTGGGAAGGATGCTTGATAGTACACTATATTGCGCAGACCAAGAATAAAGAATACAAGATATTGATGACTATTTATAGTACAGTATCGAGTGCATGGACCATGGAACATTATGGAATGAAAGGGAACGATTAGGCATGAGAGAGCCTAATTAGGAGGGCTAGTGATCGAGGTCGAGAGATCGGAGATAGCTAGAGATAGGGCCTCTGATAAGTAGATAAGCATGATGAGGATGGTAGGATGATGTCCATCGGTAAGAAAAGAAATGATGATAGTGGACTATCAACAGTATACAATGAGAAGGAAAGAAAATTGTAACAATCGCCACTGACACCTCCAAGTTCACCACCAGAGGTATTCTCCAACAGCTCGATGAGAACGGGGAATGGAAACCCTGTTCATTCATATCCCAATCATTTCTCCCTGTGGAGCGAAACTATGATATTCATGACTGAGAACTCCTCGTGGTCATCTGTGCCCTCCAAGCATGGAAACACTACCTCTGTGGTTCTTCTTTCACTGTTCAGGTCTTTACCGACGACAAAAACCTCACTTATTTTTGTAAACCCCAGGATCTGAACCATCGTCAGGCTTGCTGGCTCCTTGACCTCGCTGACTTCAATCTGAAGTTCTCCTATACCCCCACCGCCCAACTTGTGGGTCCAGATGCACTCTTCCGATGCCCAGACCATGACTTCAAAGAAACCAACAACTCCAACACCACTCTCCTCCCTGCAGACCTCTTCATCTCCTCCATCAACACTCTCCTTGCTGACCAAATTAAAGACGGCTGTCAGACTGATGCCACTGCTCTCGCCACCCTCCAATCCATCTCCAGTAAACTTCCTACCTCCTTCCACTCCTGCCTTTCATCATGGCAAACCATCAACAGTCTCCTCACCTTCAATGGTTGGGTCTACACACCACCCAATGCCCATCAGGCCATCCTGGCCAAACATCATGACCACCTCTCTGCCGGCCACCCCGGTTTCCTCAAAACTCGTCAACTCGTCTCCACTCAGTACTGGTGGCCTGCTATGGCCATGTAAATCCACTCTTATGTCTCTGGTTGCACCATGTGACAACAAAATAAAACCAATACTCACCCAATGACACCACCCCTTATCCCTATTCACTCCACCTGCTCCTGCCCCTTCCAACAGATCTCTTGCGATCTGATTACTGATCTACCCCCCTCTGGAGGGTTTGATAGTCTCCTGGTCGTGGTTGACCACAGCCTTACAAAGTGTTATGTGTGATGCATGCTAGCAGAGATGCAGGCTTGGAAGGATCATCTACGAGTCTAGGAAGTATAGCACAACTTTTGAGGAGTCTTGGAAGAGAATCAAGGTCTTGTCAAGAGAGTCAGGTAGGAATCGAGGGTGCTTAGGATCAGGAAGGAACACTAGCAAAGGACATTGTGCATACTATACATGTAGATCAAGGATGGTGTACATGGTGCTAGGGCTATGGTTTATATACTTAAGGGACTGTGGGCACGGACCATGAAAGGTCATGGAATGTGAAGGAAACTAGGGAATGACTAAGGACTACGTGTCAGCTATAGATAGTGGTGGTACATGTGACAGTGGAGTGGGGGCAGTGAGGAGCATATGGATAAGAGATAAGCTAGGTCTAGACACAGGGGAGGCTGCGGGTATCAAGGGTCAGGGGCATATGACGAAGGGTATACTCAAGATAATGAGAGATAGAGCAGGCGCAGGGTAGACCAGGCTGTGGACAAGAGATGATAAGGGAGAAACAGAGCAGGCGCAGGGTAGACCAGGCCATGAAGGAGACGATGAGGGTGAGACAGAGCGGGTGCAGGGTAGACCAGGCCATGAAGGAGACGATGACTAATGAAAAAGATAGGGGAGAAGCCTCTCTGGAGGAAAAACATAACACAAAGGGGGTAATTCTCTGCCCCACAAAAAAATCCATCGATGCTGCTGGCATGGCCACCCTCTTTGCCCACAAGGTCTACTCCCACTTTGGTCTCCCAGACAAGATCATCTCTGATCGAGATCTCCAATTTGCCTCCATCTTCTTGAAAGAACTCGCCAGAATCCTCAATTACAAACTGGCCCTCTCCACAGCATTTCACTCACAAACTGATGGAGAAACCAAACGGGTAAACCAAGAAATAGAAACCTATCTCCACATCTTCTGTGGAGATTTCCTGGCCTCATGGGCAGATCACATTCCTCAAGTGGAGTTCACCCACAATCACCGACCTCACTCCGTAACCAACCAATCTCCATTCTTTCTCTTCATGGGTTATGAACCTAACCCTTTACCCACCATAGTCCCCACGTCAACTGTTCCCGCTGTTGAAGTCCAACTTCAACAACTCTCCTCCACGCATAATGAAGCATTAGCTTCACATGAACTTGCTTGCCAGATGATGGCAGCTAGATCCTGTCACTCCTTCACTCCTTTCCAGAAGAGTGACCAGGTTTGGCTGGAAGCCCATAACCTCCACTGAGAACTTGCTAACCCTAAATTCTCCCCCAAAAGAGAAGGACCCTTTGTTATCTCTGACATCCTCTCCACAGTCACTTACTGACTAAAACTACCGAAAACATGGAAGATCCACCTGGTCTTCCATGCTTCCCTCCTATTGCCCTACTGGCAAAATGCTATCTACAGCCCCCATTTCCAAAAGAACCTGCTGGATCTTGTCGGTGGACAAGTGGAATACGAAATAGAAAAAATCATATGTCACAAAGGTGCTTCAGATAAGTGCCACTATCTAGTCCGGTGGAAAGGGTATTCCGCTGACAATAACTCCTGGCTTCCTGAAAAGGAACTCAAACATGCATGGACCATCCTGTCTGCATATAAGAAGGCAAACCACTGTGCCTTCCCTACTTAACTTTCCCCTCCTCTGTTTCTTACTCATAGTTACTACACCAACAAAACAAAAAGAAAACTGTCATGAACACCATCACTGTCTCCCCTGTCTCCCTTTCTATCTCTACCATGTCTTCACTATGTTCCTCTCCTCCTATCTCCTCTCCCCTTGCTGACAATGTCATGTCTGTCAAGGATTTACTGTTACGTTGGGCTAGAACTGACAGGATCCCGAGTGAGTAACTGCCTCGATGAAGGATGAATGAGGTGGACTTAGGATAGTATGCCGATAGAGGACTGCAGGTACAACAAGGTGTAGGTCCAATGTCTATCACCAGAGATGAAGGTTACTCATAGGGGAATACCCACAGAGTCACAGAGAGAGTCCAAGGGGATTCCTTGACTCAGGTAGACGAAGGGCAAGAGGAAGACTCAAGGGATAAACCCTTAGCTTCAGTGTGTCATTACTGATGATGGCGAGAGGGGCAAGGAGAAGGCAAAGTAACTCATAGTATTCAAGAAGACTAAGCTTAAGGAAATACATGTGGAAGTGCTAGAGTTTAAATAGTACTGCCAAGAGGGTTATGTAAGGGGACATGTCAGCATCTGAGATAAGAGGTGAGTCATCCGATAAGGGGATGAGTCACAATGAGTCATAGCTATTAATATAACGGTTCCGAGGAATGCTGGTCATTGGTGAAAGATGGAAGGAACTGGGGAAGTGGTACATGAGGCAGTAACGGTGTACCTGATGTCCAAAGGCAGTGAGGATGAAAGAAGACATAGTTAAGTAAAAAGGGAAAGAAAAAGAGGTACGATCCACAGTCGTAACATTACCCCCATACTAGGTGGGGAGTCCCCAATGACCCTAACTCTAGAGGTTGATATAACCTGCCCCACGGGATCCAGTCATGTTAGCATAAGCTTCATCATCGAAGACGTCATCGACGTCATCATCGCTGTAGTTAGTGGCCTTGACTGGGGAGGGGCTTTATCGCAGACGATGGTTCATGTGATGCCTGGGAGGAGGAACAGGTCATGGAGGTGTTGGTTGCAAGCAGCAGTTTCGATGGTGGACAGGGGACTGAGAGTTGTGGAAGGACCCAGAGGACGACGAGATGATGGGGGGAGTGGGGGGTCATTGAAGGGGGCATCGGGATTGGGGATGTCCTGGCATGAAGTTGAGACAGAGTGGGTGTTGGTAGACCTGGCATTCGGTCCGAAAGTGACCAAGTTGATGGCAGTGATAGCACGCTTCCCGATAGTGGGGGTGCAAAGGGTTGAGGGGGATGTTGTTATGCTAGGCTGTGGATGTTATGATACGAGACTCGGTCTTCTATCTATCTTTTTCTTTTCCTTTTACTTAGCTAAGTCTTGTTCGGTCCTCATTGCCTTCGGACCTTAGGTACACCGTTGCTACCTCGTATACCGCTTCCCTGGTTCCGGCCGCTTCTTCGCCCTTCCATGGCCTTCTATGGAACCGTTGTATTATTAGATATGACCCATCGTGACTCAGCCCTTATCTCGCTGACTCACTCCTTATCTTCGACGCTGACATGTTCCCTTACATAACCCTTCTGGTAGCCGTATTTAAACCTTGTGTATTCGCCTGTACTCCTTAGCTTAGTCTTCTCGAATACTACGAGTTACTTGGCCTCCTCCTCACTCCTCTCGTCGTCATCCGTAGTGATACCACTAGGACTTAAGGGCACTCCCCAAAAGTCTCTTCGAACTTAGTCCTGAGTTCAAGGAATCCCCTTGAACTCTGATCCTCGACTCCACAGGTCTTCCCAACGAGTAACCTTCGCCTCCGGCTGTAGGCATTGGACCTATGCTCATCCTGTACTAGGCATTAGACCTGTACTCATCGTACTTCAAGCCTCCCCTCGTCGTACTCCCCTAAGTCCACCTCGCTTGTCCTACATCGAGGCAGTTAACTCACTCGAGATCCCGTTGGTTCTAGCCCAACGTAACAGTGGAATACTAGCAGGAACTCAAAGTGAGCTTGACATGGGTACGAAGACGAGGGAGGATATGCAGGGTGTGTCTGACAGAAGTCTTTGGAGACACACGTTCAAGGGGACGCCTTGAACGGAAGCAATGCCAAACGGCCTGTGGGTAGACTTCAAGGGGTTTCCTCAAGTCTGGGACGAAGGTACAAGGTGAAGGTCTCAGGGAAGTCCCTTAGCCTTAGTGTGCTGTTTACAGACAGTGACGAGTGGGCTTAGAGCTTGTAGAATTGAGTAGACTAAGCTAAGGAAAGTACATGGTGGGGGTCACAATATAAGTACATACACCAAGACGCTTAGGTGATGGGTTCTTAGTGAACCCGAGATAAGGAATGAGTCATCCATAGATAAGGATGAGTCACGACAAGTCAGTTCTAATAATACAGGGGTTCCGAGATAAGGTGGAACAGGCAGAACTGGGAAGGTGGGACTCGAGGTGTAAACAGAGTCCCTAAGTCCGAGATAAGATGAGAGACGATAGAGGACTTAGCTAAGTGAAAGGAAAGAAAAGGAAAGGAAGAGAAAAGAGGTGATCCATCATGGATTGTAACATTACCCCCGTGCTAGGGGTGAGACTCTGTTGAACCTTCCTCAAAGATCAATGTATCCCATGTCGGCAGAGCCCGTCATGTTAGTATAAATGACATCATCAAGGATGTCATCGACGTCATCATCTCCGTAGTTATGCGCCTCGACTGGAGAGTGGTGGCGGCGAGGTTGGCAGTTGTGACAATGCAGTGGAGGTACGGGATGCGGGGGAGGAGACAGGCGAGTCTGGTGGTTACGGATCTGCTCCAGAGATCGGTTTCTGTGGGAGGACCCTGACGATGAGGAGAAGTGAGGAGGGGGAGGAGGTCTGCGAAGGGGGCAGCATTGCTGCAAATGTCCCGGGGCGAAATTGAGACAGAGGGGGCATTGGTAGACCTGGCAGTCTGCCCTGATGTGGCTGAGGCGGTGGCAATGAAAGCAGGTTTGGCGGTAGCGTGGATGGGACAGCAAGAAAGGAGTGGCACCTTTGTTGCCTGTCCAGAAGGTCTCTACCTGGGTCAGGTAGTCTATTTTGGCGGGGTCTAAGGGAGAGGCAAATGCGGAGAGAGTGGAGTTGGCTCAGTGAGCCTAATGTTTGGAGTGTTCTCTCAGGTACTGGTCAAGGTCCTGGAAGAATTCGAGGGCTCCAAGCTGGTAGGCTAGGAGGAGGGTGACGGTGTGGGCGTCCCGGTAGATGGACGTGAGTATGGAGTGGAGGCAGGCACGCTGCACATCAGAGGGGTTAGGGGGGATGAGGCCGAGGTGGGCGATCTGCAAGTAGAGTTTGGAGATGAGCTCCAGAGGAGATGCATCCTCGACGAAGGACTGCATGGGAACAAGGGGGTGGGAGTTGGTCAGTGACAACGCGAGCTCCTGGAGGTCTTCTCGCAAGGGGTAGTCTTTGCGCAGATGGTGCGTGTTGATGGGGACATCAACACTGAGGATGGATGTCGGGACGATGGTGGAGAGGGATACTGGGGGGAGTTCGGGTGATTGGTCTCCCCAGTGTGGGGGACCAGCAGTGGGGGATCCCCATCTGGGGGAGGCAGCACGGGAGGACAACATTAACGGGTCATATACGGTGGACGCGTGAGAATCTATGGTAGGAAAGTCTATGGGGAAATCCCTGGCAAGGACGACGTTGCGTTCATCAGCTAGGGGGGACGGAAGGGAAGGAGAAGAACGGAGGGACAATACTGTGGTGATGGTTGACATGGTAGGTATTTTGGACGGTTTTCTTGGGTGTTTTCTTTCTTTTGTTGTGCTACAGGGAAGAGAGAGGGACTAAGTGGGAAAGGCATGAGGGTGTGCCTTCTTATAGGCGAGGAGTGTGGTCAGAGTGTGCAGCCAAAGTGTAGCAAATGTGGCGCATTTTTGATTAGCAAGGTGTGTGGGAAGACAGAGTGTAGCCACAGTGTAGTAAATATGTGTG